>JAANBA010000435.1:0-30132 GCA_014621435.1 Neopestalotiopsis clavispora
CCCCGTCTCGAGCGCCGCTCCCGCCACCTCCAGCGCCGCCGCCTCTGATGACGACGAAGGCGATGATGATGACTCCTGCGATGCCGATGACGAGGACGACGAGCCCTCCTCCAGCGCCGCCGCTCCCACTTCCACCTTCGTCACCCGCACCGTTGCCGCTCCGTCTTCTTCCGGCGCCGCCAAGACTTCCTCGTCCAAGCCCGCCGCCTCGAGCCAGGCCTCTTCTGGATCCTCTTCCGGATCCGTGGCCCTCTACGGCCAGTGTGGCGGTATCAACTACTCTGGAAGCACCACCTGCGCTTCGGGTACCTGCACGTAAGTTTCAAGCCCAATGGAAAAAATATATTATGACGATGAGACCGGCAAAGCTAACGTATTGTGTTCAATAGTGTCATGAACGACTACTACTCCCAGTGCGTCTAAGTGGCTGTGCAACGTGGAGTCAGGAAAGGCAATGTAACGCAGCGTGTATCATTAAGGGATCGAAAAGGAGAGGCGATGAAACATTAGAGAACATTCAACTGTACATATTTTTTACCAAATATATAAGCAACATACCAAGCATTCAGTACACCACAACCTTTTCAGAATTGTTTGATAAGTATGATTGATTTATCGTGACTGGAAAGCATATTTCGAGTACAAAACTTTTTCATTACCAGGGGTCTATATCGCCAAGCCACTCCGCGAGAAATATATATCCAATATCTTCATCTATGCTGCTGTCTTGCGGTGAGCTTGCAGCCAGTTCAGCCAGTCCGAGTACAGACTCGTCTGTACAGTAGCACCGCGCAGTGCCCAGTCCTTCAGGCTGGCGTAGTACACATCCATGACCTTCTCGACGTCGTTGATGGAGTTCGCCAGGAGCAGACCGGCCGCAGAGACGGCGCGGGTGTAGGCGTGCGACGAGTCTTTGCTGGCCTCCTGGAGAACCTGTTGCAAAAGTTCCACGGTGCCGCCAGTCTTGGTTTTCTGCTTCTTGACAGCATCAGAGAGATCGCCAATGACCTTGGCGGCCTTGTTGCCAATCTCCTTGGTGGAAGTGGTGCGAATCACCTGCAGCAGAGGCAGAAGCAGGCCGAATGCCAGAGGGTTCTGAGCCTCCTTCTTGACGTAAATGTCGAGGAAGTCCAAGATACGGTGCTTGAAGATCACCATGGTCTCCTTGGCGTCCTGGTTCTCCTTCTTCTTGTTCGGCTTTTGTACCCTCTGCTTGAAGACCTCTGCCAGCTTTTGGTCATACTGCATCATTTCCGAGTCTGTCATATCTGATTCGTCATCCGAGTCCGCATCCTTGTCCTTGTCGAGGCGGTGGCTGCCCAGGATCTCTTCAAGCTTGGCGTCTAGGTCAGCATATGCCTGAGCATCACCTTCCTCGGCTTCCTCGTCGCTTTCGTCCTCTTCTTCCACCGCTTCCCCGTTCAAGGTCACGAATTCCACATCTGAGCCAATCTCTGAAATGTCATCTTCCTCCACGTCGTCATCTTCCTCGTCACTGCGTTCAGATCCCTCTGCGACATCCAACATCTCCTCGTCCTCCTCAGCATCAAATAGTGCCTGCTGTCCCTTGATGTTCTCTTCTGCCATGAGCGGCTCCGTCAGGCGCTGGAGAGCATCCTCTGTGAGTTGAGATGTATACGACTCGAACACTTGCTGTGTGATCTGGCGCATCATGGGAGACGGCCGTGATACCAAAGACAACAGAATTTCGACGAGAAGAGCCGAGGCGTCGTTATCGGCTTCGTCCATCTTCTCTGAGCATTGCTTCAAGTCCTCTAACGTGTTGAGAGCGTCGCTATCGCCATTGTACAGCTGCAAAATGGTGATAGCATACAGCAGTGCAAGACCAAGTGATGATCCGCTGCCTTTGCTCTTCTTGGTGGACGCCTTGACCAGTTTCTTGAGAGTCTTGTTTGCGGCCTTTAGTTCGGCCTCAATCTCGTCGCTCATTTGGACAGCTGACGCATCAATGGCTAGTACTGCATTGCACAGATAGCTGTAGTCCTCTTGGCGCTTTGTAAGTTTTGCAAAGGCGGACTCGAGTCGCGTTCGGTAGTATTCTCTCGTCTTAGTAGACAGCTCAGGGCTGAATGAGGTGTCTTTGTTGGAATAAGCGTAATTCGTCAGTTGCTTAACTGCGGTCTCCAAGACTCTGCCTCTAATTTCTGTCTTTTCGTCGTCATGGATCTTGTCTGTAGTGCAAATCTTGACCAGATAGTCAGCATACACACGTCGAAGCTTTTCAACCTCGGCAACGTCGTCTTCCTTGATCTTGATGACTGGCTTCTGCAGTAATTCGAAAACCGCGTCGACGTCTTCGGTAAAGGAAGCTTGGAGAAGCTTTTCGATCGTTTTCGCCTTTGCTCTCAGGTCAAAGTCATAGGCACCGTGCTTGCCAAGAAGCTGTGTGAGAACAGGCAAGAGGAAAGCAGGTTCGGCGGCCACAACTTCTTCAATGGTCTTGAGCGATTTGTTGGCTGCGAGATGAAGGTAGCGATCTTCCTTTGCTGCTTGGTTCAATAAGCATTTCATAAGATTTCTCGAAAACATTATTTCGACAAGTGTGCTGTCTTTGATAGCAGCAAGACCTCCAAGGTATCTTTGGAAGATCAGGAAACCGCGGTATTTTTGTCCTTCTGTCGCGTTCTTGGAAAATAGTCCATCTGGCAATGGTCAGTATTGGGACTCTCAATCTATACAATGTCACTTACCATCAATGACAGTACCCCAAAAGAGCTTGAACTGCTCCGTGTCTACACCCTTGCTTGTCTTGGTTTGTGCAATGAAGTAGGCGAGAATGAGGTCCCAGACAAAATGAAGCTGAGAGTTCCAACTGCTGGGCATGGCTTTCGAAACACCATCCTCCTTTTTTCCGGTGTCCTGCTTCACGTTCTCCTTGAGCACGTTGGCAAGTTCCGGGATACTCTTAGTAGCCAGGGGATCCGACCAAGGCTTGCTGGGTAGCTTCAGTTTCGGGTAGGTGCTGGCTGCTGCGATCCAAAGACCGACTCCCTCCGCAGTCTTTCCCCACCCGGCTTCCACCAGCTTCTTGAGAGTCTCTCCGGCCCGCTCTTGGCCCATGTGTGGCAGACTTGTGACAACGACCCAGGCGCAGTGGGACTTCATCCAGACCTTTCTGTCGCCCAGCTTCACCAGGAGGTCCAGGATGGTGAACCATCTCTTGTTGTCGTCTCCGAACAGAATCTTGGCCTCGACAAAGCACTGAAGACCAAAGAGCTGACCAAAGTGAAAGTCGCGCTCCTCGGGACCTGAAATGTTGCCGCTCGGTTGTGTCTTTTCCAGCAAGCTGGCCAAGACGCTGTCAAAAGTCAAGCCCGTGAACTTGGTCTCGGCCAAGCGCTTTTCGCCAAACAGCTGACTCAAAATTTCCGACAGGACGAGACTGAATCCGATTCTGGAAGCGTTGCGGGAGCTAGCAAGTCCACGGAATAGACGGCCTTCAAGGTGTCGCTTGAGGGCACCCTCCTCGCTGGCCAAGAGTCCAGTAATGAGCGCATCAGCGGCAGCGATGTGCTCGGCGCTATCGTAGCTGCCTAGGAGGTCATAGACCTTTTGCTCGCGCCTTCTGTCGTCGGCCGCGACCTTCTCAGCGAAAGGCGACTTGTCGAGATCGAGGTTCTGCGCCTCGGCCGGAGCCGCCTGAGCAGCGACTTCACCCTTCTTGGCCTTTTTACGAGACGGCTGGTTCTCGCTGCCATTGGCTCTGGCTCCTCCACGCTTGCGTTTACTGCCCATTTTGAAAGATTTTGTGCTGAATTGTAATAATTTGATGATGGTCACGTTGCGATCCTTGAGCTTCAACTTTTTTCCAATCACGAGTATTGCCAGGCTTGACCGCTCGAAAGTTGTGCTGGATATGGTTAGCTCTCTTGACGTGGGGCAATTTCTGGTGGATTGTCCAGCTTAGCTGCCTCCACTAAGGTGCGCCCACTACTAGCGTCTACATAATATACCTAGGTAATACTACCTATCCATAATGTGGTATGCAAGTGTGCATTACATTATTGGTATATTGTTTCACATTACCTATGGCCGTTAAAATGATCATGGCAACGCAGCTGGGTATTGAACACCAGTCCTCGATGGGATGCTGATCTCGATTGTCATATTACGACTACAGGAGTTACCTCACCAACGAGCGCGGGAATGAAATGCCTAGCCCGTAACGCGTCGTGTGCCTTCGAGCACTGTCCAAGCGGCTGAATTGCTTCGGTTGCCCTGGAGTGAACAGCGTCAGCATTCCGGCCGGTTACCATCAGTCCTTCATACCGCAACAGACGGTCCAGTTCATTACTGGTGTGGTTCTATTGCAGAGAATTGCCCGTGCACTTTGATGGTGGCCTTTAAACAGCAGTTTCGAGTGAATCTATTAAAAGGAGGAGTTGTTCGATTGAACGAGTGTTATATAAATGATTGAGAGGAGCAGATTTCTCACTTTCTCGGAGGAGCTCCTATGGATCCCATTGGCTCATATTTGAGTTCGAGAGAATATGGAGGGAATATCTTTGTTATTTCTAGAAAAACAATGTACAACCTTCCATGTGAACGGTTGAGCCTCAACGGGTTGCTTGCCACATTCCCCGATCCAGGATCTCGGATATCTAAAGTTAAGGACTGAGTCAACAAAGAACGGTTACTTATGGTTTGACGCATTTCTAAATAGACCGTCTAGGAAAGTGGACACATACAAGACATGCCGAAATCATGATAGAATAGACTTTGTCCACACAAAGTATGTGGCTGCACCGACATGACGGGTGAAAATCATTTCTCTCGTAGCATATGGGCATGAAAGCTAGCTCCTATCTTATATATCTCAGTATGCGAATTCTTCCGCAAGACTGGATTTGTGAAGGGAACGTATATCTAAATGCGCCCAGTGAGGTTCGCTTGCGGCCTCTATCATTACCGTCGCTGACTTATGAAGGCTCGCCTTTAATGTCCGCACGAATGCGGCTTTGCCACACTGCCGTACCTTTTTCTTTGAGAACCCGTGTTCTGAGCTTTTGAGACTGGGTTGCGCACTACAACCTTATGCTCATTTCCATAATACACCGGACATTACTGATGGCTGGCAGTGCGTCCCAGACGGCGCAAATGTTATGCTCCGCGCGTAAAATGAATTCACGCATATTTGCCTCGGTATAGTTGCCTCGGTGAATCGTGGTAATCTCTATAGCTACTTTGCAGCCGGACATCTCTCGCTTGTATACTAACGTGAGTATTTCCGCATCAGATCCGCAGCACAGTTTGACCATTGGTGAGTAGATCCTTGACTACGCCATGACGCTACGTAAGTCTTTGCTGTTAGTTCATATATTCGTTTACTTTAATACTCTTTCGGTGTTTCCCCTGTATATTTACCATTATATGTTCTTCTGGCAATGTAGTTGATAAGAAGTCTTGCTCAGTATGATACCGTGATGCGAAAGCAGCGGCGAACATGGCCAGCTGGCCAGTATAGAGTGTAGGCTCAAGCTTGTATGGAACGATGCACTCACTGTTCGCAATTTAGACAAAGTGCTCCCTCAAATCGAAACTATTCGAATCACGATTGCAGTATCCGCCCCCGTGTCTTACATGATTAGGTTTTTCCAACCCGCGCTTGACAGCTCCGGAGATGCTGCTGTCTTGGACTCTATGTATGTCGTAACTCGGCTCCGGCTGTTTTCGACAAGAGGTCACGCAACATCATGAAGGATAGCTAAGGAATTACTCAATATTAACTCGTGTATTATATAAGAATCACGATGTATAGAGGCATCAATATAAGTTTGTGAGGTTGGCCAGACTAAACTATAGGCTTGTGCACCTAATCCGCTCAACTAGAGACTTCAGACGGGATTCGTGTTCTGCGGAATGTATGGTCTGCTTCAAGGTTTCTGGCACTCGGCTAGCGAAATAGACGAGAGACAAAATCTGATCTAGGTACGAGCGACCGACAAGGTCAGCCCCCGCCCATGAAATGCAGCCTTCACTTGTTTCCGAGAGACACTCGCTAGGGAACAATGGCAATTACCGAAATTCCATCAACAAAATACAGGATATAACCTGGGTTCAAGAAAGCGAGGTGCTCCACGTGTTGGAAAGGCGCAAACTTTGATGACATTTGGCTGACAGGTGGCCATGGCACAACCTGACAATAGAGCATGTCCCTGTCTGTCATGGAGAAACTCATCTTCTGCTGATATGTGAAAACGGTGTACTCGAGTTGCAGTGAATAGGAATAACGCTCTCTCTCGACGACACATCGAGGTCTGTGCCATGCAGGGTCTCCCCGTCATCCTTGATCCTCCGCGACCATCACGGTCACAGATGTTCTTGATATCCCGGATAATGTGGGCGGTATATTGCTTACAAGCAGGACAAACACTGGGACCGTGCCCCGCAATGCCGTATTCACCCCACCGTTGAAGGAGCATGACTGCAGCAGATACAAAAAGAAACCAGTCAGCAGTATGTAAACATATTGCCATGCCTGGCTAACCCAGAAAGTGCAATGAGCTTTGTTTTGTTGTCTGTCGGGAAGGATTACTGATTGGTCGTGTCACCTCGAATCATGATAAGTGATAGTATGGCCCAAACTTTGCGCAAACTAGAGTGCTTCCAAGTACGATACGTAGATGGCGTTGCACGACTTGTCGGTAGCCAGCAGGACGGCGCTGTTGGTACTACAGCCACCGCACATAGCATCAATTAACCTTTGGTCGAGCATGTTTCTCACCAAGCCAGCATGCCTAGGTCACACTGGCAAAAAACTTATTCGCCAGGTCGCAATATTCCGCAAAATTGTCGCTTTCTGAAACTTGTGACCAAAGAAAACCCCTGGTCAGTGCTTCGTGGATCTTTGAGGGTCCGGGTCTTGGATCTTAACCGGGCAACGAGTTCCTCTTTTCGCGCCGAAGGATCTTCAATTGTCCAGGGCCGTGATGAATAAAAAGGCAGGTGATTGCTTGAAAAACGACAGCCCCCCATGCTCTCGAGGGCAAAGCCATAAGGCTTGAATGTTTGAGGTTAGACCAGGGTTCCATTATCGGGGCGCATCCCGCGCGCAAGGGAGGAGAGTATTGCCATGTTGAAGTGCGGGCTCCAGGAAGCTCAGCGTCAAGTTGATGCGGGCGCTGATGTGAGAGAGATCCAGGCAAAGGTACGTAGGGGAGACGAACCAATGAGCGGCCGGAACAGAAAAGTCAGGGTGCTTCCCCCAGGCCCAGGACGGCTTAGCCAACTCCCGTGATCTCGCGTTTGACCAGGATAGCTGCAGCTTGGGCGCAGCATGTTGACAGCTTCGCGCGTCTCCGATTTGTTTACTTACAGTCAGTTTACCCCTCATTTGTGTTTTTTTTTTTGTTGCAGCACGATGGGGAGCTATCTCCAACCCTGAGGGCGCCTCAGCCCTGGTGGATTCTACACATCAAGCATGCACGATCAATTACGATACGATGCTAGGTTTCTAGTGTGTAAGCTGGATGCTCGTCAGCTGTTATCAGGTTGGGCTCTTCTGTTTCGACGCGTGGGTGCGGCAGTTTAACAGAGCTAGAGAGCTAGAGAGCTAAAGAGCTAGAGAGCTACCTAGCTCGGTAGAGAGATAGCTCGGTATGGTCGGAAGCTGAAGAAAGTCTGGAGCCATCACATGGAGGGGTGCACGCTTGTAGTGTAGCCGGGTTTGCGCTGAGCCCGAGTCTGAGCCCAGCCCAGCTGTGAAATGCAGAGAATGGCATTATTGACAGCGCCATAGCCGCTGTCACGAAACATACCATAGTATGTGTGCGATTAGAGAGTGCCCTAGATGGTAATCTGCACGCGCATCAGGTGAGCTGAGAGCGCGCCCAGATCCTCCCAAGCAGGTCCAGCTGCGCCCCCGGTTCGGCAAGGGCCCCAACAGCACCCAACTGGCGACTTTGGCGATTGCACGTCTGGCGACTCTCATTGGATCTTATCCGTGTTCCGTCTGATCTTGATGCTGTTGCTTCTTTCTGATGCAGGCCATCTGCTAGCGACGATTGGAGAGACGATTCAAAGTGGGCGGTCAGCTTGAAACCTGAGACAGCCAGAACAGCCAGGTGAAAAGCCGTCGGTGGCAGATCTCGTCAAAAGTAAACAATGCACTCCGCAGTAAGTAAACAATGGTGATCATTGGACATCTCTGGTGTCATAGTGTGCTATTCGTCCGTATTCCAAGGCCTGTCCGATACACGAAAGCGAATGAATGATGGAATGAATGCATCTAGAACTGTTACAATGCACGTAGTAAGTTGCAACTGACGTAGACGCGCACGAGGAATCGAAGATCGAGAGCTCTGTGAATCGCGTGGGAGCGTGTATCGGCATTTTAGACTCAAAAATGACGTCGGCCCACGAACCGCCAGATCGGGTCTTGGTGGGAAATCGAACCTTCTCTCCTCCAGACCACTGGTTCCTGACTAGGACTAAAATACTCACGGCTAAGGCAGAGCTTCCAGAACGCAGCGCTGGCAAAATCCTTGATTTCTCGTAATGAGGAAAATCATTATAATCAAACTGTTCATCTTCGATCTCTTCTCGACGCGTGCGCGAGGCTGCCAACACAACAATAAATCCACATGTTCGTCCGCGAGGCCTCGCGTCGCCCACGAACCGTGCATTCCCATCAGCGTTCTTGCTATTATAGATTCCGTCCACCCCGAACTCTCCCAAACAAGGATAGAGCCTATTGCGCCCAAGATGACCTCGGGTGTCGCTTGCCATTAGATTCAATAGACAAATTTCAAGCAATGGATACTCGCGCGTCTGCCTTCCAATCATAGATTGACACACCAACTTGAGGCTCTGCAATTGCGCGCCTGGATGCAAATTACGATCTTTTTTTCCTCTTGGGCTAGTGGTGTTTCTTTGTCTGTCTTGCCCATTCTTCATACCCAGCCTCTTCTTTTTTTTCCCTTGGGAATGACGGGAATAGAATCGATAAACCCATGGCGGATCCATCGCACATGGGGTGGGCGATGAATGGGGCATGCAAGAAGTAAGAAACCCGCCCCGGCAGAGGATCCAGACGGCCAAACGGCAACGCGACCACTCTGGAGAAGCTGCACGACGATGGAACCGACTCTGTCATAGCCACCCGCAGCAAGCCAACAGCGCTCGGCAGCCAGCAACAACCGGGCGCGTCTCAAGATGAATTGTGCTAAGCTGTAGAGGGGGAAGTGTGCCGTCTTTTTTCGGTTGACGTGCACTCCAGACTCATAGACACTCTGCGCCAGACATTGTTCCCAAGGGTCGGTGCTATTGTGATAGGCTCGCAAGTGTGAAGCGGGGGCATTATCGTGCTGCATGTGCCATGCACCAGGACCCGTACCACATAGCTTCCCAGGATAATGCTTACCTTATTCACACGGCAACCAGATAAAAAAAAAGTACACACGAAGAAAAGAACACCCGTACCGTACCTAGGTCCCCGAGTCCCCATCATGAACCCAGGTCTCTATCCCTTCAGCTGGGCTCCTCCCCCGAAAGACCCCGTTCGTTCTATTTCTTCGCGAGATCCAGCTCGTTACTATGTTCGAAACATACCCCGCCCAACCTATCGAGATTCAGATTTCAGCTGTGACAATGACGCGCGATTATATGGTAGTATCTTCCAATGGTCTGATTTTTCCGCAGTTTCGAAACTCCAAGCCTGCCCAGCCAGGCCAGAACACCAGGTCGGTAGAATGATCATCGTGAACACGGCACTTGGTCGGCATAGTCGTAGCTTCTCTTCATGGACTCCGTTATAGCCATGCATACCATGCGAACCACGGACGCAATAGCCACTGTGCGCCCGAGGTTGCAACTTGCAATTTGCCAGAGCGCGCTCTAGGCCGGCCCAAGACCCTTGAAAAACAAAAAGGCATTTCCAAAGTCTGCGCGCGCACGAGACAATGAGCACTTTCTGCTAGACACGTGTGTGATGCTTTGTCTCAATCCAGCGTTCTCCTCGCCGGCATTCTCGATAGGAATCCTGGTCTCAGGAACAGAGTTGGGTCTTCTCATACTGGAAGTTCGAGAAGCCCGTGGAATCGCTACTGAGCATTTTTGCTCTTTCTGCAGCCAGCATTCGTATCAGTGTCTATAATGCACTCAAAAAGCAGAATTTATGATTGACCGGCAGGCATTTTAAAGCTGGAGTATGGCCTTCCATCGTATCTGTTATGCCGCTGTAATCTTCCCGAAACACTTTTTTAAAGTTGCTGTGCACAACATAGGTATCTATGTGAACGGTAACGCCATGGGCGTTTTCTGGCAGGCAATGGTCTTCAATTCTGTCTTAGAGTTTGCAAAGAGTAGACATGTTCTGAGTCAAAGTCTCAGCCGCTGAATCCTTGCTGGCACCTACATGAGCTTAGTCGGGATCCCAGACGGGCGGCCGCAGGGCTTGCTGGGGTCTTTCCCGAAGCGGAAGACATATCTAAGCAACGAGCAGCATGTCAACTTCTGGAGCGGTTCGCGGCCGGATAAAGACGGCGAGGGGACCAGTCTGTTTGAATAACAAGAGATTCGGAGTTGCTGAAAGAAGCTGACCAAGATGGCAGGGGAGTGTCGAACATAGCCAAGTCGTTTATCCCTCTCCCGCGTTTGGAAATAGTACAGGCAAAATAGACAAGGGCTTCAGATATGTGGTTGTGATATCTTTAGCTTAGCGACCACAAACATCTATTCACGGATGCCGCGTTCTAGTTTGTGTTGGAAAGAAACAGTATCACGCGTTGTACAATCAGCAAACTCTACAAAAGCAATCACTCGCTTAGCCTCTTCCAGCGTGCTTGGCTCCATAGTTGGGAGTTGCTGACTATGCTAATAGTATCAATTGGTGGTAGCATATTCTTGGGCATCACCGGGAATGGAGATGCTGAGAAATGTTGGGAGGCTGGACCGTCCGCAATCCTGGGTCTCGTGGGCAGGGCATCCACGGGGCACCATTGTCTCTACAAACGGCCTATCCGAATACCTGGACTTTCTCATTTCTGTCTCATCCAAGGCTGTTCATACGATCCAGCTAGCTGGAGGTTTTGGTCGGATCGTGCTGGGGTTCTATTCGAATGTATGGACATGAGAAAACCACAACAACACAAGGGCAATCATGATCGGACTTGGCGAGATGTGGATGAGTGTATGCTGTCCAGTCGCGAAAACCCATCACCACAGATCCAGATCGTGATGCTCTTTCTGTTTGACCGCGTTGAACCCGTGCCTCTCGTAAGCCCACCTGCCCATGGAGCAAGAGCAGAACGGCAAGTAGCAGCAGCGCCTTGGAAACAGACTGTCAGCCCTGAAGTGAGCGTGTTCGGTAGCAGGTTGTTGCAGCGGATTACAGGTTTTGCCCGCCTGGAGCTTAGCGGTTATGATGTAACCGGCAGGCCCTAAACTCCACTGAGACTGGTCGGTGCACAGCGCTTAGCAGCTGGACCGACCTAACCTAGGACCTTTCAAAGTTCATTGGGGTCGTGCTCAAGTCAGGTCAGGTCACAACCGTCTCGCAGTCTCGCTCCTACGCACCCACCCTGGTCAAGCGACAGCGGTCGAAAACCAGCTAAACGCTATAGGTTGCACCCCGGCTGCAGCAAGCCAGGGCTACCATCCCACACCAAATTGCCCCTGACAACGCGATGCTCGTCCAGTGTATGCAGAGAGAATGAATGGGTCCCTAGAAAGAGAGTGCAGACGTGCAGACAAACTTGGTTCGCTGGTCTGGTTCAGGTTCAGGTACCAGAGCGACTTTGAACAAAAGGCAGCCTCACCCGCCATCTGAACTCGTACTTCCTCTCACCTAACCCATCCGGCCTTTGTAGCCTCCGACTTTTACGCCAAACGCCCATCGACAAACGCCGCAGTCGTCTCTCCCATCCGACGACAATACTAATTACATATACACGTTCAACAGTGGCGACAAGAAACGTGTTTGACACTACGACACTGAAGGAACTCCGGGCTCTCAGGTCACCGTGCGAGAAGTCAGTGCATAAGCAACCCACTTCCGGATTACCATATTCGGGCGACGCTGGTGGACTTGAACCTTGGTTATTGGATACGACCAAGTCAACCTTTTACAGTGCATACGATTTACTGGTGGCTCCCACGTTGGAAACCCGACAAAATCGACAATACCAAGCCAGCGACATAATTCCAATATACAACTTTGAACGGCGAATACTCATTTTTGCCTCATCGGAAATTGAGTTTTTAGCTTTTTACTTTTTTTTTACTTTGCCTCCACATCGAAGGAAGGGAGAAGAGAAAGAAAAGAGCTCAGAGTCAAAACTCACACAGTCCGGGATTTACAAGAGCATCTTGTCAATCACTAATTAAAACCAAGAGACCCCCCCTAATTCCACCCATCTAAAACGATAGTAGCTCGTGGCCGACCACCCCGCGGCGCTGCAAAAACCTCCGTCCGGTTGGCCCTCGACCACCAAGGATCACTTCGTTACTTGGTCAACTGCTGCCAAAGGCAACGGCATCCCCGCTACCGAATTTTCTCGACGAGCTACCCCTTTGCGGATCTGTTAATTCAGTATCTCTGCAATTGTGGCCTTCGTTGATCATTCTGGTCAATCTTCTTCAGCCATTGAATCCAACAATTCACTGGCAGCAGCAGGTCACCGGCTTCCTCTCAACCAACCCTCATCGTCTAGACGGGAGCTTACTGCTGGCATTATACTTACAGTCCTCGACTTACAGCCAATGTGCGGAAAGCAGCATCATCCTTTGATCGTGACGATATACCACCGCTCCTTTTCTATACACAAGTAGTCTATCGACCTTTTCTGTCTAGAATAGGTCTTTTGAGGAGTAGAGTTACTGCATACAGCCAACAAGCTTTCCGGTTGCATTCCACACCCAGCTACTGCCAACCTCCAACCTCCAAATCCACCACCCAGCTACCAGCACCATTTAACCACCATGGATGTTTCCTCGTCTCCCCTGGCCGCCATGCACCCAGCACCTGCCGTGTCATGGGGCCAAACCGGTGATATCTTTCGCTCTCATGCCCAGCTGCACACCAGCAAGGCTTTCGGCTCAGGTTCCTTCAATATCCGTGAGCAATTGCAACGGACAAACCCAGACTACTTCAACCTCAAGTCCGTTCGTGGCTCGTCTCCCACCGCCAGCCTTGCTGCAGACCTGTCCCAAAACTTCCGGATAGACAATGAGTCGAGGTGCGTTCGGAAGACCTAGGAAAGGCTTTTGCTCGAAGTTTCAACTAATCCTGTGCAAACCAACAGTCCACGCTTCCCAACTCCGCGTCGAGCTTTGTTCACCTCTAACATGATGGGCAACATGGACGGTAGAGGTAAGGCTGGAACATGGTCACTTATGCAAGTTCTGCCGGTTAACTAACATATTTCTTCCTAGACTATGTCACCACACCTCCTCTGCCAGCTTCTTCCTCGCCCGTCCCCCTTGATGTGAACGACATTATGGACATTTCCCCCCTGCCTCACAAGGACCCATACTCGATACAAGTCACCTCACCCACACCTGGTGAGCTTCCCGAAGACGACGACGATGAGATGATGTTGGAATCTCCAGTTGCTATTGCCCGGAATCAATTGCACCCCTCCGACAGCAGAAAACGTCTCGCACTTCGTCGGCCTTCTTTAACCCGCACAAAGGGGTATTCCACAAACGCATTGGCAAACCGCCTGCACCCCGAAGCTCAACTAGCAGCCTTTCGCTTCACCTCGGAAGCAAACCTGCCATTGGGCGAGTGCTTTCAAGATTCGCCGCCCCAGAAGAGGCCTTCGTCTGCTAACAGCCCCTCGGCCAGTGGCCCGGGATCTTTCCGTCAAAAGCCCCAGTTTGCTAGTCTGAGTGGTACAAGGGAACTCCGTAACAGCTCTCCATCCTCGCATTCGAGACGGCAGTCGAATCCTTTTCAACGTCCCCGGCGCCAATACCGCCGTTCGCTAAGCATGTTTGAGAACCCTGTTGATGTGGTCAAGCCTAAGACAACGAATGATCCCATCCCACAAAGTGCTCTCCAATCAGTGATGGATATTGAGGACGTACAAGATCCCATGCTGCCTCACTTTTATCCCGAAGGCGAGAACGAGACAATCCCCCGGATATCCCAAGAAACCTTCCTTGATGTCCTGGACGGCAAATTTGAGGATCAATATACACAACGTATTGTCATCGATTGCCGGTTCGAATACGAATATGAGGGCGGTCACATTGATGGTGCAATCAACTATAATGACAAAGAGCTTCTCACGAGGCATTTGTTCGAGACTCCTATGGAGGGCAAGGTTCTGCTTGTTCTTCACTGCGAGTACTCTGCTCACCGAGCTCCCATGATGGCTCGTCACATCCGCTCTGAGGATCGGACCGTCAATGCCGAGTTCTACCCGAGACTTAGTTACCCTGATGTCTACATTCTAGATGGTGGCTACAGTGAGTTCTACAACCAACACCGCTGCCGCTGCTACCCTCAATCATATGTGGAGATGAATGACGAGGAACACATTGCCACATGTGAGCGCGAAATGGGCAAGCTTCAGCAAAAGCGAAAGGGCCTGGGCAGAGCCAAGACATTTGCATTTGGTGCACGTGAATCCATGGTTGAAGCATCGCCGACTGCCCCTAGCCGGAATAGCTTGCAAGAATCACCCCAAATGATGATTGGCAACTCTCCTATTCTCGGTGCTGATCGTTCGTCTACCCGCCGCATGGCATCATACTAATATCCTTTGGACATTCCAATACGAAACCAAGGACTGTCACAGTTCTTCAGTCACATTCAGCAACCATTGGTTCCGCCATCGGAGTCTCTGGTCTCTTGCATTTCTAGACATTTGCTGCCCACAGCAAAGAAAATGTTCTGTGCTCTCACATCTAATTATACCCGACATTCTAGAATTAGAAGCATTCTAGAGTTAGAGAGTCGCATTGGCATAGCATCTTGTCAACTGCATTGCTTTGTGCTTTATTGGATCCGGCATCTGATTTGCTTGCTCGCCGGTTCCAAGCATTCAACCTTTTTTCCTTTACAGCATATCAATTTGCCACCTTTCTTCCCAGTTCTCTTCTTATTCTTTCTTGGACCTATCCCGGTTCCCAGCATGCAGGATCTCCTCCCTCATCCTGTTTTAATACACTCCTCTCCGAAAGAGAGATACGCATGGTCACTTGAAACGTCAAGTGAGCATATATCACGATATCAACGACTGTGAGCCACCGACCCATGGCTCACACCACGAAGCCTCTTTTGTACGAACATAACTTTCTCATCGGACGTTTTTTTTCCCGGTGTCATCACTTCTACAGTACGAATTTCCTTGCATCCGACACACTCATCAACAAGAACGAAACAAACACCCCATCCACCTACAGAGACTGAACTCTGTACTTCGCTTTCGTACGCAGAACCGCGTCGCTTCATTTGAGGCACCTAATACCAGAGTGATGTGTTGAGGGCCTAAGGGGCACATGATACCATTACTGCTCAAATTTCCGCCTAGTATATGGCATAAGGGGTTGGCGTAGGCGTACTTGGTGACTGGTAGTCCTTTCCCTGGATTGTACATACACGTTTCATGTGGACACCTTTTCATCAAGGGCTGAGGCGGGAGACATTAACTTGTTCCTTCTGACCTGGAGCTGCTTTGTATATATTGACCTCCCCTCCACCGAAATTGCAGGAAATCTGGTTTGACGGGTCGCGCTGCGAGCGACATGCAGCATATATGCATTCAAGCATTCTCTGCAAGGCAATAGGGTGACTAGAATGCACCCCGGCCTAAATGATTAGCAAAAAATTGTAGCTAGTCGAGAAATGCTCTATTTTCAAACAAACTCTTTGCTTCTCATCTTGCAATCATGTTCTTGAGCTAAACCTCATGGCTCGAAGCTCGCTGCCAGTGTAAGTATCAGGTAAGCACCGGAACCCGATGGCGTTTTTTTCATTCTTTTTTTCTTATCTCTACAGCTAATGTTGCCACGACGATCCCCCAAGCCAACAGGCCAGGTAATGATCTGCGCCTGTCCCGCGGAATGCATTTTTTTCACGCAAATTTGTGGGAGTTTTACGCAATGCAAATGGATTATAAGGGTCCTATGAAGTCTCATTATGATTGGCTCGAAAAGTCTCCGATAGCTTATTATCTGGGGCTTTCGGGACATGATCATCGGTAGCATCGGAGCGCCAAGATAAGCACAGCGGACCCCGTATCGGGTGGGGCCGATCCCCACCGCCCGGAGGGCAAAGCTCGAGTATATTCGAGTATAGCATTGCAATTCGGACTGTGTTTCGCATGCAAGTCAGCCGCATCCAGGTTGGCAATCTTGAGAGATCTCAGTCTGACTCGCCTTGCTGCCTAGCTTCGCGGATAACGTCCCGGTCTCAGCCTACACAAATACAGACTGTCAGTGGAGCCGGCGTCTACGCCGCCCCCCTCAAACCGGTTGTCCGTTGCAACGGGGGAGTCAATTCCACAACGTAAAAGTCTTCCGTGTCACGGCAACCTCATGCAACTTTCGACAGCATCAAGGGCCGAGAACCTATACTAGGCGGAGCGGGGAGAAGTCCTGCGTCAATGCCGGACACGTCGTTTGATCCCCTATGACGTGTCAGTCGTTGGCTCGAGCGCCGTGCCGCCCGAGTGGAGTCGTCTTGTTTACTTGGCCAAACTTGACCCCATTCTCAGTTTCGGAGGCGTCAATTGCGATACAAGAAGAGAGAAAAAAGCCTTGGTCGTCTGCCTGTCAATGCTTTTTCTTCCCCGTAGATCCGGAGAAGTGTCTTTTTCATTCCCTCTCTCTTGCTTTGGGGGCGCCGCCCCGCTCGCACCACCCATGACGGCGGCGGTGTAGGGGCTGTGATCAAAGTTGCGTCATGTAAGGGTCTAGATCTCTGTTTCTCCAGCGGAAGCGAGGTGGTGGAGTACGATACGACGATATGACGCAGGGTCCCTTTGACCATTCATACACTACAGGCCCTCGACGAGAAAAAGGTCCCAAGAGGCTTTTGTTTTTTTGGCTTACTGTATTAGCAAGGTACCCAGGTAAAGTTGAGCTATGACCAAGAGGAGCAGAATACCACGCATGTACGTACTTGGGCCACAGCTGCATGGTGAGTTATTCGTCTGCGTTTGCCTTGCTGATTGGTGTGCCTGGCTGTTTGCCTACAATCCGTATATCCATTTCGGCGCCGCGAGGCTTAGAGATGTGCCCAGCATGGCTGCGGTACTGTTGCAGTCTCGAAAGGGAATCTCCGTTGTCTATTTGTTCCACAGGTCCACACTGGTTGCCTGATAGTTCAAAATCGGACTCTCTCTGGGACCCTTTACGGAAAGCACTCAAGGCTGCGAATGTCAAGGATACGTGTATGCCGTTGGTGTAGCGACCAGAAAGAATAGAAGGGCGGATCTCCTCGAGAGCCGGTCCACACACAGTAGAGAGGGGAAACATGCCAAAAAGACCCTGTACTCCACCACGGCTATCTCATGGCTTCAGAGAAGAATAAGTGTAAGTAATAAGTGTAAGTTGCCAATGAATGTGGAGCTTTGAAGCAGATCTGGGATCTTGCTATAGTCATTTCATCCCACATTGTGGATGGGTTCCAACGCACCAACCAAGCAGAACTATGCACGCGACGGCCCAGAACTATTTCAATATACAGATGACATATGTCAGTTGTGAAAAAAGGTGTCTCGGAAGCAGCTTAGAAGGTACGTCGTAAGTTGGACTAATTTATTTTTCCAAAATAGAAGGAAATTAAATATATGGCAAGAAATCTTTATTCTTATCCCTGCAGTTTTGTAGCTGGCTAGTATCAATGTCGAGAATTGAATGCCTACCTCCGGAGAAAATAATGGCATCCCATAGTAATGCAAATGCCATCATCCCAAGAGAGACGATGGCTCAACTGCCAGGGGCAAGATGACTGGGAAATCACGTCGCTCGAGACCTTGTCTGTGTTAAGCCGCTGCGTCTTAAATGCCCATGCGTATAATATTAGGAGGGGAAAAAAATCCTAAACATTTGTTTAAGAACGCAACAAGAGCACCTCAAGATTCATCGTGGCCTGTGCGCGCGATGGTTAAATTGAGCTTGAAGCCTTAGTTTGGACGTTATTGCCGCCGTCTTACAGGTTGGGTGGTGTTTTAGCCCCAACATGTACCAAGTTTTAGGCCTTGCCTCATTTGCATGCACAATCGTACCTGAACCCAACACGACCACTTTCTCTTGACAAGCAGAATGGATGCCCGTCGCCATGGTATCGTCGCGGCCACCCATTTCCAGGCTCAGCCCCGACCTTTTGCTTGAAATATTCGATATAGTCGCGCAGGACCATCATGCGTCACTGACTTCCGCCATCCGATGTTGCAAGGCATGGCAGCCAATTGCGCAGTCTGCCATGTACGAGGACGTCATTCTCGATGAACCGCGACTGGCCAAATTCGTGAAACAATGCGCCGACGTCCGTATCCGGTCTCTCACCGTCTTGATGAATGCAATTCCTGTCAATCCGTACGATCCAAGTGAGGCCAATGAAGTTGCCGTCGCCAGGCTCGCGAGTTTGGCACAGCTCGGCGCGCGCGTCAAACAGGCGGAGCCCACGACGCTGTCCATCTCTGTCGACTTGCCGTTTCCATGCACGGCCACTCGCGAGGTTGCCTGCATAATCGAGTGCTTGCCTGCCTCCTGCACGAGCTTGGAAGTCAAATTGAGCCATGGCAGCTGCATCAGCCCACCGCCCGCAGCCTTGTCGCGTGGCGCGCACCTATGCGACTCCATTCGCGGGGTTCTCCCTCAGCTACGACACCTCCGTCTGTGCCTGCCAGTCATCTGTCCAGCTCTCCTCTCGACCGGCTCGTCCAACGGTCAGGGCCAGGATCATCATCGTCAAGATGCTGTCTGCGCTCCCTTACTCAAAACTTGCCTTGTCAATCTTGCCCAACGCGAACCCGGCCCCTCAACCTCGGGTGCCTGGACGACACCCTGCAGCGAAGAGGCGGATCAGATTCCCTACGTGGGACAGCAACAGCAATTGCCATCGGCTCTACCTCCAATGGTCGAAGTCCTGAGGGACTTTGCCAACCTGAATTCCAGTAATCTCGAGACTCTCACTATCATGGACGTGCAACCGCACAATCAGGCACTGACACACTCGTACGCCGGCTGGGTACGCCGCGACTTCATCTCCAGATGCAGCTTTCCCGTGCCCGTATGGAACGTCGGCATCTTCTCGAGCTCTGCACACGTTGCCAGGATGCCTCTTCTGCAGAAGGAACGGTGGGAGACAGAGGACGTGGTTTCAAGTTCAAGAAGACACCTCGAGACGATCGCCGAGGGGGAAACATGGATACAGACCAGTCATGGCGCGCGCTTGCCGGCGCAGATGATGCCCAAGCGGCACAGGCTCGCAGATGCAGCCTTGACTCGTGCGCAGTATCAGCAGAGCAACAACACGACGTGCATGCTATGGACAGACGAAGATACGACGAGGCAGCATTTGCTTCCCGAGGGCCCAGGAGAATTGTTACAAACCTGGGAAATGCAAGAAATTATTCCACCCGGCTGGATTAGGGACGCGTTTTCCTACTCCCCGATAATGGGGGCTTAGCGTTCGGTGGCCTGGGCCTGGCGTGCATCGACATGAAGCGCTCATCACTTTGAAACAAGGCTCACTTAGTAATGTCTGCATGGAATTGCCCTACACTGTGATGGCAGCGGCTAAATCGGAGAAGGGGAAAACTGCTTCTCATTTTAAACAATGTCGATGTCACTGAGTATCGTGCCATCTGAATACTTTATCTCACTGAGATCCGTGCCAGTCTCGATGTCTAAAATGTGATCTTCTGTCGAACAAGAAACAAAGAACAGACCGCATCTTCGATACGTGCCCGGACGACCTTCCACGGGCTGTATCATCAGACCTGTGATGTACCAGGATCTTTGCCCATCAACAATCACTTCTACACAGCGAAGAGGCAGAACATATGTGCCGTGAATACCCTCGTCTGGACCTAGCGGTGGATCTTCATACAAGAGAGAGGAAATGCTTGGATCCATGATTGTTGCGACAGGGACAACTCGACCGTGGCAACGAAGACTGCCGCCCGATATCTGTCCAAAAACGGACCCGGCAACAGGTGTGACCTGCGTCGTCAAATCAGTGACCAGAGGCTTCCATCCTATGTGTTCGTTTGGCAGGTCGTGTTTCATTTTGACCCACGTCGTCGATCGCCGTTCAGCAGCCGTACCCCACTGGCCAAATACCCGAGGCAGAAACTCGTAGTAGACTCGACCTTCGATGCCGGCCCAGGACCAGCTGGGCGTACGGTACACTGGTGGCCTCGAGGCTGAAGTCGCAAAGTCAGTGGCTAGGGCAGAATGTGTATGCCACTCGAGCATGAGCAGTGCGTGATATGTGAAGATACCGGCTGCGTAACCCGAAGACTCGGCACCAAGTATTTGATACAGTCCCGACATCATTTCGGCCACGCCGGAAAGAGCGATCAACTTATCTTCGTGCTTGGTCAGACTAGTTCGAGTATAAGATTCAACCGTATTACACCAGAAGTACAGAAGCTCATCATCGAGGCTGGTATTTTCCGTGTCTGGACTGAAACCACTGGCCGGTGAGCCATCCAACCCAAGCCTCGTGATGGTGGGTAGGAAAGCATCGAGCTTCTTGAAGCCGGTGTGTCCAATATTCTTCGTGAGACTGATCAAGCCGCTGGGGTATATCTCGCAAGCATCCAACGTGGCGCACTCCCATAGCATCTGCTGCTCGCCAAAATGAAGAACGCGAGGGGCCAAAAAGCGCTCCTGAAATACCCAGCCACGCCGCATTAGTGGTGTCTTTGTTACCTCTGCCCACCAGAAGAAAGGATCAACCGCCTGCCATGTGTTCTTGAGTTTGGGGGCCGAAGTTTCGTGAATTTGTGGAGGAAATAAGAGGGGCTTGTCGAGCATCTGTAAAAATCCGAAAGCATTGTTTGGGGAACCCGTGGCAGATAGATTCATAGCAGCATGAGAATAAATCTTGCACATCTCCAGACTTTCGATCTTCCAGTCTTTCACAGAATCCTGGATTATACATAGGCAATCGATCCAGATGTATCTGATGCCCAAGCTATTGGCTACCGTGATAGCATCTTGAAAGGCTTGCGGTAAGCAGGAAACTGATTGTCCAGTCTTGAACTTCTTGACGTTTGACTTGAACAGACGGGTCTGCTGATTCGAGGCCCATCTGTGACTGAGAGTTGCATATTGGCTAGGGCGTATGTCTACGTCCTCGCGCAACACCAGCTTCCATACGTTCTCAGCGCTGTTACCAATGTCGACGAGCCGTTTCGGCTGGTATCGCATCCCACCGGTCTTCCATGTATTGATGGCTTTGCAATATGTGTGTCGATTCAGGCAATCATTCATCCAGCTGCGTGCCACGTCAAGAGATCGACGAGAGTTTAGATCGGCGTTCGGACTATGCGTCACCGACTCCTCAGAAGTTCTATCGCCAATTTCTGGAAGGGGGGACTGTGGTGTTTGATCGACCACACTATCAAAATAAAAAAACGAGTCGATATCTGCTCGTCCGTATGTGATTAATATGAATGAAAAGTTGGGAATAAACTCACACCCACACCCAAAGAAGGTGGGACAAACAATAGATAAGGAGAAAAAAAAAACAGGAATACAACACGCAGTGGGGAGGGGAGACCAGGTAATATGAGGGTCACTGCTCACCTTGTGATGGAACCAGGACTATTTGTCGAGCATGACTGAAAGCTTTGTTGGGGCCGCGTGCGATCCAACAAACAAAGATTTCATAGATTGCACCAGATATCGAGGATTCCCAGATAGTCGAAGAGGTGATTGAGGGATCTTCTAGCTTTTGTTCTACATTCTCAATTTCTGACGCGAGAGCTTTGCAGATAAAACAGCCGGCCTTGAGGGCTGCACTGAAACTTGCGCTATTAGCATGATGGTCTGTCTCCAATTCCGCCAAGACCTCGGCTTCCGTCTGCAGGATATATTCACAACGGATGCAAATCATTCTCTTCGTGATTGTCTGGAGAGATGGGATAGGCGTTTGAGGAAAGCTAGGTTATGACTATAGAAGTAAGCTGATGTTGAATTGGGGAGAATGTCAAGGATACCTCATGCCTCGATGTTGTACCGGATCTGAATTGTGGCTTTCAATGGGGGACACATACGGAGTAGCGTCGCATGCACCAGTTCTAGTGCATTTGCCGATCACCTTTGCGCAACATGCAATGCCACGTCTTACGTGAGGCGAATGATTGGACAACACCTACTTGCAAGTAGACAATTGCTCTCCGAAAAGGTAAATTGAGTAATTCAAGGCATTATGCACAATGAGATATCTATCCAAGCATCTTAAAGCGTCGATCCAGCTTCGACATGCAGACTCACCACTTTCTAACAAAGCTCGATTGGCATGGCTGAACCGCGCTGCTCCAACGAGCAATGCCACATCGTCACTTTTCCGCCATAGTGATTGGTCCTTACCAAGACTGGTAATCGACGACTAGGATAATCAAAACCTCAATTTCGTCAATATAGCACTCTTATTGTTTGGGTCCGAGCTCCCGGTTTCTCCTACGCATATCCAGCTGCGCTAGGCTCTCAGAAGCGCCTTGAAGCTATCGCGAAATGCGCAGTGTGAGGAAGATGAGATACCTAATGATTGGTCTGTGAATCACGTCTGTTGATTCATCTGAAGATACTGGCGGAAGAGACGGCATGCAGCGGGTCGCAATCTCTAATACATCTAATCTATAGAAGAGTGATAGTATCGTATCTACACTCCAGATTTGCTCTTGTTGGCCCCCTTTCAGAGGTGTCACACCTCGCCACTCGTACGCTCAAATAAGACACGTTCTGAACTTGCTTGATCTCGGGAGAGGCGTAATATATCTGACACGTTCCCATTCTCTCAAAGGTATCTGCCGTCTCTTCCCCGATACGGTGAATGATCAAACCGTGAATCATCCTGCCGTCGTCTGCGATGAACATAATATCTAGCAGCCTTGAGAGGTTGAACTCCTCGTCTTCCTCTAAGACTTTGGCCCACATTTGTGGTATTACTTCAGCCTGTCCGCTAAAGCCTTGTTCTTTTGCAACATGACAAAGTAAATGTCCGTCGAATCTTTTATCGGATCGAAGCATTTTGTGCCCGAAACGCGTTGTTGCAATCCAGCCGGAAAGCCTCAGATACGGCAGCCAGTGCTGAAACAGCCCACCGCTATCAATGTCGCCTACATAGTCACTAATAGTAGACATGACGTCTTGCTCTTCGTGGCGTCTGGGAAATTTGATCTCGACAAGCGTTTTGGACTGCATGCCGCTCTGTTGCAGGCTACTGCTATCAAAGCGTACATTCCCCCTCCAAGCTAGCCAGCTCCAAGAGGCTCCCCAGGCACGTCTGCGTTTTGTCGGATTCTCATGAAAATGGTCGTGGCTAGGGAGACCATATTTGAACCTCCATAATAGCGACGAGGCAAACGCAGCATTAGATTTCGCTTGGAAAGGCAAACCACAGTATTGATATTCTGGCTTTGTGCTTGTCCAGAATCTCGAAAAGATCCCCAAACATGCATTCAAAGCATCTTCGTCGGTTTTCAGATCCCTGCTGGTGAATTTGTTGCACACGCTTCCCATGGAAGAGCTCGATAAGCCGGAGCCTATAATGGAGTTTGGAAAGGCTTGCATTGCCACTTGGGGCATAGTATGATCGAATCCTTTCTCCTCCTCCTCGGTTGAGTGAAATTCTCCAAAGAGGCCCTCGACGCAGTGGCTCTGGGTGCACTGAAAATAAACTCTTGTATTAGTAAAAACAAGACGTCGACAGGCTAGCAGGCCTTCTTGTAGCGTCCAACCTCGCTTAGCCCATCTGCTCGAGCTTATTTCGCGATGAGGATTATTGACTGGTATTACTGTACGATTGTCTATAACCACTTTGCTGGATATGATACGCAGGGTCTCGGAGACGCCAGTGAGCCCGGCTAGGGCATCGTTTCCTGCAGCGTCGATTATCGTGACCTTAGCGGCGGAATAAATCTTATCCATGCTTTGAATAAAACGTTGCTTTGTGTCATTCGTGCCGTCCTGGTCAATGCAATATCGGTCGACCCATAGATAACGTATATTGAGCTTGGAGGTGCATATGAGCGCATCTTCGATGACTCTTACTGGGAATGGATTTGGTAGGATAGTCCGGTCTACCTTGGTCTCAGGTAAACCCTTTGGTCGATCTGCCTGAGTTTCAGTCAAGCCCCAGACATAGCTCAATGCTGCGAAATCTGCTTTTTTGTCCCAAAGCACAAGTTTGCGAGTGTTGCAATCAATTACTTCAAACCCGGGCACGTCGAATGGGTCCCGGCACATGCAGTCAGATTGATGTCGCTGGATGCATCCATCTATCCATTGCCGTATTATCTTCCAGTCAGTCTCGTCGAGTTCTGGATTGAGCTGATATGTAAAGCCTGTGGTGCCTTTTATGCGGTCTTCGTCTTCAAAGAAGTACCAAAGAGATGTGAAGCATCCCCACTGGAACTCGAGGTAAGACGTTTGATCGATAGGCGGTTGCACAAAACCCCCGGATAGTTTGTGGGCCCATAGGATAACATGCTCGTCTGACACTCCATCGCAAACACCCCGTCTCTCATGTTTTCTACGTTCACTATTAGAAAATTTCTATAGCTCCCTCGCTTACCAGATGGAGCATAAGGCCACCTACAGTTGAGCCACAAACGTGCAAAAGCTGCAATTATTTTTGTAATCTTCAGGAGTTTCCCACTTGCGGAGCAGTCGATACGAACTCCTATATGTCGTGTTTAGCCACGATCTTAGGCTATTGTAGCTTGCAGCACAATCTTGACAAAGGTCGTTGAACGTTTCCATGGCCGGACGGGAGTGAACGTAGATGAATCTTGCAGTCGTCGAATGACAGCGTATGGACGATGGCAGCTTTCAGATGCAGCTGCGGATATTAACGAAAAGCAAACGTTTATAGAGATGGTAGAGATTAGCAAAAACTGGTCTCCTCGATCGTTATATATAGCCAATCGCGTAGTCACTGCGCATGACCAACCGATTGCATAGGCAGCTCCAAGCCAGCTTATGTGTCCCGTAATTTTCCAGACTTTCTTCGCCTGTCGATACGGCACTTCAGCACTGCCCCCCTCCACAAAAAAAAAAAAAGAACAAAGAAGAAAAAAAAAGAAAAAAAAAAAGAAAAAGAAATTTCGGCGCCCAAGGCATTGGGCGTCAGGCCGAGTATCGCAGTGGCAGTGCTGCAGCTGCATGCTAGACCTGTATCTGAAAGATGAACTGTTGGCGAACCAAGCTCGCACAAGTCAGTCCAGCCTATTAATTTTAGAGCCCCGCCATGGTGATTCCAGCAATTAGTCTTTTTCAACTCGAGTAGTTGGGCTTTTTTTTTTGGGTGGGGGCAGCATGATATTGACAAATACCGAGCTACTGCGCCTTACCAAAGGTTGCAAATTGAAGATGTGAGTGACAACAGGTAGCGAAGATGTAGGAAGTCAAAAGTTGGATTGGTCGCTGTCGCCGTGCGGCGCTCCGACGCGCAGGCCCACCACCTTCTTCCAAAGCTTGACTGGTCATGTATGAATCGCCTTGCGAGAGCAAACCACATCGTCCCTATCTCGCTATAGTAATGAATATTCAGGCCCAGGCCTTGACCGCTACTGACCAATCTATCCAGCTACACATATCCGTAAATGCAGCGCTTTCAACAGTCGATTCCTACATGGCGCCGACCCAAGAAGAAGAAAACATATAACACTGGGAATTCCCTATTCTTCACTAGCCTGTGGACTAATCTAGTGCTCCTCATTGTTTTATTTTTATTTTCGTTTGATTTTTTTTTTTTTTATTCTTTTCGCAAAGCGGAGGAGCCTTTATATACACTAATACTTCAGTTCCGTTCGGAAACGAAAGTGTGAAGTATGGCCGATTAATCTTGTCCTATTAATATAAATAACGAACATGATGCCTGGAGGCATGGGCGCGATTGCGATAATGCCGATCAATCGAAAGCCCTTGGTCCGGGGATAATTATGTCGTCGTATACACCGATGGGCACTATTTCTCAATAACTCATTCAATCTTGGGGTATACCTGATATGCATCAATTTGGATAGTCTCGCCCGATTGGCTCTATTTATCCATGTGCCTAATATGAATTCAACATCTCCGCTGGCCAAGCCCGGTCCACCGCATTGACTGCGTCGGCATATACAGCAAGAAGGACAAGGGCAGGGTAATCAATCTGAATTATTAATATTCCTTTGCAATCCAACGCCTAGCCACCAATATTTTGTTATAATATTCAAAGCTTTGTACCCATTTTGGCTGCTTACAATGGGGGTCAAACTTGAACTCTTTCTCACTTGTCTTTTCCTAGGGCTTGCGAGGAGTCAGGAATACTCACCAACGCCAACAAGCTGTACCACTGAAGCTAGCGCATCGTATCCCGCGGCGACAAAACTTCCCGACCCTTTTCTTCTTCCGAACGGGAGCCGACTTGCTACCAAGGAGCAATGGGCGTGCAAAAGATCAGAGATACGAGAACAACTCCAAAAGTACGAGCTTGGCACTAAACCCCCCAAACCCACAGTCTCGTCAACGTTTGCCAACAATAAGATCACAATTGCCTCTTCGCAAGGCGGCAAATCAGCAACGTTCGCCGTGACCGTCAAGTTACCAAGCGGGACGGGTCCATTCCCTGCTCTGATAGCCTATGAAGGGGCGTCAATTCCAGTTCCATCGGGAGTGGCTGTTTTGACCTTTCCCAATCATGATATCGCTGCCGACGACCCTCGTGGCAAGGGTAAATTCTATGAGCTCTATGGCACCAGTCACCCGGCCGGGGCGCTCATGGCCTGGGCATGGGGGGTGAGCCGCTTGATTGACGCCTTGGAGCAGCTGGGACCTGCCGCAACACACATTGACACCAGTCGGCTGGCAGTGACGGGTTGCTCACGGAACGGCAAGGGCGCGGTGATTGCCAGCGCATTCGATGATCGTATCGCACTGGCAATTCCTCAGGAGGGCGGGTCGGGGGGCCCGGGATGTTGGCGCATCGTCGCAGACATCAAGAAGAATGGTACCAAGACGGAAGACGCGACGCAAATCGTCCAGGGCGACTCGTGGTTTGCTACAGCCTTCTCACAATACGCTCCAGATACTACCCGTTTACCGTACGACCACCACATGTTGATGGCCCTGGTAGCACCTCGAGGGCTCCTGGTCATTGAGAACTCTGGAATCGACTATTTGGGCCCAGTTAGCACGTATGGGTGCTCTGTGGCGGCGCGCATGGTCTACGAGTCACTGGGGGTTCAGAACAACATGGGAATCTCGCAAGCATCACATGGGTCTAGTCACTGTTCGATGCCTGCTTCACAGAATCCAGAAGTCGCCGCATTCTTCAACAAGTTCCTCCTTGGAGTCGACAGTGACACGAATGTGGTGAAGACGGACGGCAAATTCACCTGGTGGGCCCCTCAGTGGATTGATTGGTCTTTGAATGGATTGATATAACTAGCCAAACGTATGAAATCGAAATTGTATTATTTAAGAACAGTAGGCACCATTCATCACAACTCAAGTTTTCACAACCTTCGTCACCCTGGGCGAAGCAGAAAGAAACTCCCCAAGACTAGAACAGAATCGTATTGAATTGTCGAAAAAGGTGCGGTAAGAGTCGTCAGGGTGCACCCACTGTCATAGCTAAATACCTCCATAGCTAGTTCCCAGTCCACCATCATTTCTTTTATTGATGTCTGTTTCCATTCCCACTGACGAGGCAACAAGGTGAGCCGCTCATCCTCACTTCTACAAATTGCCCGTTTTCCTCAACAGCACATTTGGATTTTCCCCCAAAGCCAGGTTCTTGTCGTGTTGAAAGGTCGGCCACAAAATCACAGTTTCCGAGAAGAACCACAAAGGCTGTTTAGAAATAGCCAACAGAGTTGGCAACAAAATTAAAGTCCTTGAGACAGTCCCCAACGCCAGGGTTTTCCCAGTTGGTGCTGGAACCGGCGTTGCAATTGTTCTTGGTGTAGGCAGTAAGGGTTACCCCATTATCGGCAGCGTTGACTCTCATGGATGACCAGCCGGGCGAGTGGTTGGCGCAACTCACGTCTGAGACGGTGATGGCGTCGATCTGGTTTTGGCAGTCGCCGTCTGAGAATAAATCGAGACCGAGGCCCATTGCTCCGGTAGCAAGAGAAGAGCAAAGTGCAAGGATAGAAGTGAACTTCATTGTTGAATCGTGTGTAGGAGGCTTGATGGAGTGTGGGAGTTCTTTGTGAAAGATAGATGTTCTAAGAGATAGAGGTCAAAAATTCGTAGCGATGTTCAGGGTTTATATAGAGCAGCATAACGGTATCAGACATTTGCAGAACTCGTCTTCGGTATCGCGATCCGGAAGTGTTCTTGGCCCCTCGACATGTGTGTTGCAAAAATCAGATCATTGATATCAGGAAGAGGGCAGATTATGCGAGACCAGGCCACGGATTACGAGACATCAAGTTCGGGATTATTGAAGAATCCACATTCCTGCTCACCGTCTGCCGTGATACTCTTGCTTATACCTAGATCATACAATTTTCGTAGTTTACCTGCCTCATTATTTGCTGTCGATGAACACTGTTTACTTCATAACGTGCGTATAAGACAAATTGGACAATGTCGCGTACTTTTGAATTGAATCAATACCTCACTCATTCTGCGCGTACATTATTCATCTGCCCGCATCATCTACGCAACACCAGAGCAGCAACTTGTAGCCTATGGTCTATTGTTCATCAAGATTATCGAAAGTAATGAGCTTTGTATGACCTCTGCTATAAGACTTCGAGCATATCAAGATTTGCTTCTCAGCCGGGACCGTAAGCCTTGCCGATCATGACCAGAAGTTGAAGGCGGTGCAGGGTGTGGAGGGGCGCACCACATCAGCAGGTTCATTCCCAAAACCGATGCGCAAGGATACTCAGTGGTCCACTCCAGGCAACCGAACAAAGGCCTACCTGGGTAGCGAATCGAAATAGATTGATATTCCGACTTTCCGCCATTTATACGGTGGATAGTGCCGCGACTGAATGTTGAACGACTGATTACACAGAACTCCCAGGGCTGAGATCACAGGGTTAGGATACATTATAGGAAACTCAGTCTGACTCAAACAGCCAATGAACGGGCCGATGCACCGTAAGCTGACTATACGGAGACATCGATTTCTTACAATGCATGTCCCTGGTCGAATGGCCGGTTGCGTCAACTCGGATGGCCTGTCTATTATTGAGGGATCTCGGCGTTATACTTGCATACACCGTATGGGAGGTTACAGCACAGTAGCAAACAATCGTCTGACAACACAAAAACACGTTGAGCACTTGGCACATCGTGACTGTAAGCCATCAAAGTTGATATCAGCTGAAGATCAGCGAACCTTTTCTCTTACGTTGACTGCTTGAACGAACTGATTTAAAGATCTTGATCAAATTGGCAATTTCGCCGCCATTTCCCTCCAAAAGTCGCACCGCACCAGGAACTGCGTTATGTTACTCTCGGTGAATCCTTGGCTGTCAATCACCCATTCCTGCTCAGTCTGCAGCGCCGGCACTCCCGTGACGTTTGCTGCCGTCAACTTTAGCGCGTTTGGATCTCCCGTCATGAAGAAGGAAGCGAAAGCGCCTAGAAGAAGAGAAAAGGGATTAGTATGCTGTTCCAAGATGACACTTATAGTTCTTAAAATTGGAGATATTATCTTACCGGCAAAGCCCTTGTAATGTAGCGGGTCCGTTTGTTGAAGCGAGTTCACCGTGTTCCACTATATTATCCATTGTTATTAGTTTCGATCCAACAGATGTTTGCGCAAAAGAGCCCACTCGGCCGCTCAAAGGGGTGCTGTCCGTGTTCAAAACTTACATAGCTCACGTCGGAAGCGTGCTTGGCCGGCGAAATGGTGTACTCGCCCAGCCAGCCCCCGTCCGCCGCCGCTCCGGCCGTCCAGTAGGCCGGGCACGCCAGGACCGTGTCGCGGTAGACGAGGCCGGCCCGCGTGTACGAGTCGTTGTACGCGGCAAT
>JAANBA010000436.1:0-29948 GCA_014621435.1 Neopestalotiopsis clavispora
AACTGTAAAACACACAATGCGGCAAGCATCATGATCTCGGCAGAGGCAAAGTGGCGGCCCGGGCAGAGCGTCTGGCCGCCGCCAAAGGGGCGGAACGCGGCGCGGCTCTTCTGCTTCTTTTCGCGCTTCTTCTCCTCGGGCATGAAGAAGCGCGTGTGCCTGAAGCCGCCGGCGTCCTCGCCCCAGGCCGCGCGGCTGCTGTGCTGTACCGAGCTCGGTATCAGCAGCAGGCCGCCCTTTCTGAGGAGGAATCGGTCGTCTAGGAGCACGTCCTCCAAGATGGCTCGGGGACCGACGCCTACGGAGCGGTACCGAAGGGTTTCTTCAAAGGTGCTGAGGAGCAACGGACATGATGTGCGGACGTTGGCTGCGTTGAAATTCAGGCGACCCTCGTCATCGTCCTTGTGAAGCAGTGGCTGAAGCTCGCGGCGGACGTCGGCCAGGACTTGGGCATCGGAAAAGATGTGAAAGAGGAGCCAGAATGCGCAGGGGGTCGAGTTGGCCAGTATGCCAAAGGTGTTGCCGACTTCTCCGCGGCCAATGTCCTCAAAGGTGAGACCGTAGCTGCTGTGGTGTTCAAAGCGCTTGCGGACGAGTCCCGAGGCGTGTTGGTGAGCGCCTCGGCGTATATAGTCCATCATGGCAGCCGCAACGACCTCGCGGGCGCCGTATATCTTTGGGAACAGTCTGACAGCGAATGGGAACAATGAAAAGGTCAAAAAGCTTGCTTCGAGTGTTCTGTAGAGTTTGTAAGTCGGGCGCCCAAAGGGGAAGGGGGGAGGGTGAGGTCAATTCGGAACTATTGTTACGTACTCCCAGGCCTCCATGACCGCTGGTTCTCGATATGGATTTTGAGGTCCATAAATGGCTTCCGTGGTGGTGGCGTTCATGATTCGCTGCGACCATTCCCTCAAGCCGGTTTTGAACGTGCCGGCATGATTTGTCAACTTGGACGCGAATAGTTCGGCAGCCTTCTTGTTGATGGCATCCAACTCTGGACCTGGGGCTAGTGCGGGTGCGATATAACGTGGCCAGCTTATACTGAAGGCGTTTTCGTTTGTCAAGTCATGGCCCATGATGCCGAGTGCCCTTTTGCTCATGCCGCAGACTGCACCTGCGCGGGCTGTGATTGCTGCAAAACTGATGACGCGCCATTGTCTCTGTAGAGCCTGAATAAGACCAGTGTCATTGACCACATATATTCGTTGGAATGGCAGCCGAAGGGTATAGATGGGCAGCTTATGCGTGTCGCTGCGGTACCATGTATCGTTAGATCGGCTAGAATGGACATGACATCACAAAGGATATGCGTCGAACATATAGGGCTAACCTTAGACGAATATGCAATTGTGCTTTATCCTTGATCATTCGTATGATGGGACTCAAAAATGGGACTTCTGTCAGGATTGCAGCAGGCTCGCGCGCACTTTGACCGGCGAACAAGAGCAACCATAGGAAGCAGTAAGTGGTAGCCAGAGTACCAAAGGCGATGGCGATGATGAAGGACATGATTTCAAAATGACTTGACAAACAGTACTAAAGAAAACAGTCCTCGTGGTCTGCGTTATCATGGGATGGATCGAGGGAGTAATTGCAAGATGTATAATAAGGGAAGTGTCATTGAATTGGCGTGCGAGGTAGGAAGCATGTCGCTGATGGTTGTTACGCATGGCGGGGCATATTCTTTCTACTTCAGCCGTGCCGTACGGAAACCAACTGCATTACTTGGCTTGGCATTGTTGGCTTCGAGAAGTTGTTGGTTCAACGGGTAGAGCTTTCTATCCCGTTTGTGTGCAGGTCGGTTTTTTGAATTTAGAAGGATTATCTTTGATGTTGTATTCATTTCTTCGATATGTTCGTATAAACAAGGTCAACAATAGCTAAATAGCTTTGACCATGGCCGAATCTCAGTAATACATTCATGCCTCACAAGTTTGAGCCTATCGTCATTTAAACTAGAAGCAAACGATAGAAGATACTGGAGATATCAAGTTGCATTTTTAGTCTTCAATTGCAGGCCCAGCGGGGTCTTTCTTTCCCCATGGTAAGTTCTCAAGTAGCAGCAGAACCGTTCAGACCCTAGGGCCTATAGAATGACAAGACGTCAATCAGCACGAATGAACTGCTTCATTGACTTTATATGGGAGATTTATATAGGAGATGGGTTCGCTTTTCGCCAAGGCCGAAGTGCTACTGACAGTTGCGATGCTCGCTACGAACTTTGAAGTTTGGATGGACAAGCGAGTACAGTCGACATTTCGCTCTATTCGATCAGGGGAATCATGTAGTGACCCTTTCACAAGTTCCGCCATTAGACAGACAGGTCTTGTATCGCATTCAATGGTACCCATTAGACTGTAATCAAGTGTGAAAATCCATTTGGAATAATGCATGCCGTTTATTCAGTGATGAGCGATTAAGCCTGAACTCATCTATCTTTCTAGAGCGAGAGACCACGAATACAACAGCTTGTGAATTCTTTCTTCTCTTTGTGGAACATGGCACATGGACAGAGAACGCAATGCAGCTGCTGCATGTGCGAATGCCTATCCATATCTGACCATGTCAAAATCAATCGTCTTTCCCTTGGGTATACCCATTATTCTTACATCAAAAACAAACCACTCAACGCCAGAACAATGATGACAAACTCGACGCTGAAAATGAAACCTAAAAGGCGGAGCCAAGCAAACTTTCGCCAGATGATTTTGCGACTGCCTTCTCTGTGAGCTCAGTACGGAGCCTCAATAGCTCACACTCGCGCTGTCCTTTCCTGAACTCGGCCATCATGGCGCGTGTCTTCTCGTCGTTCTTCTCAATCTCCTTTCGGATTCTGTCTGCTTCCTCCTCTGCTGCCTTGAAGTGTGCAAGCTGTTCGGGAAGAACACCATTCATTGCGGCTTCGTCCTCAATAGACATTTTCCCACCGGGAATGATGGGTGTCATTGTGGCCACCTCCTTATCAAAGACAGTCAATTGGCGTTTCTCTGCTGCAGGACCCTTTGGCGGATTAAAAGGCTTTGACTGAGTATTGGGCGTAGAAGGGACGGAATTGGATGAAGGTGTCTGTCCGCGAGGCCCGGTGGGCACAGATACGCTATTGCCTCCAGGCACAGCCGTTGTCGAGCCAGAGACAGGTGGCTCATTGCGGTCTCGTCCACCTGGTGCGATCCAAGTATTACCGCGGCCCCCTCGGCCGTATCCGCCGCGAGGAGCACCATAGCCCCGAGGACCAGCCGGAGGAACCTCAGGACTAGTGACGTCTGGGCGGGTCGAAGGAGCAGTAGGTCTGCTGGGTGTCTCGTTGGAAATCGAGGCAGAACGTCCTGGGTAGCCTCGAGGATCCCGCTCATCACGACTGTCTCGCCAGTTGTTTCGATCTCCACGTGGACCTGTGGGAGGAGGGCGCTGGATGGCTGGGCCTCTGGGAGGCGATCTTATGGGTATGGCCGCGGAGGCGGTACTCGCTGCTGCTGCAGCAGCGGCTGCAGGACGGGGCGGGCTTGCTTCCCGATCCCTGGGAGCTGGCCGCTGAGGGGATCTGGAGTGATGTCGAGAGGACATTGGTGATTGGGGGTTAGAGCGATCATTTCTGCGTCCATTTAAAGGTAAAGGCGAAGGACGCCGAGACTGATCTCGGCTAGGATAAGCAGAAGACACTGCAGAGCCTCGAGGCGGTGATGGTCGTCTTTGCGTCTGTGCAGAAACGTAGCGGGTGTCACGCCGATCGGGGCTGGGAGAGCGTCGTCTATACGGCCCACCTCGCGGGCCAGGAGAGACGCGCCTGGCTGGCGAACCTCTTCTGTCGCGATCTCGCACATCGCGACGGTCCCTTTCTGCTGATCTTGATCTACCTCTATACGGGGTGTCAACATTATTCGCGCGAGCTTGAAAATTAGAATCATACTGAGAATCGCGATGAAAAGGACGCTGAGCCGTGTATGGCTCAGAAGCATGAGGAGGCACATCTGGAAACATGAGGTCACGGCCACGACTAGTGTTACGACCTCGTCGATTGTTGCCAGGCCCCGCTGGATGAGCAGGTCTCGCTCCGTCAAATCGACGCAGCGGGTTCTCGAACTCATGCTGAAAGTCACTTGACGAGTTGCCATTGCCAAGCGGCGACTGGCTTACACGCTTGTTGTGAGCAATGGGGATGTTGTTGGGATTGCCATCGCCACGTCCACCGCGGGGCGATGCAAAAGTGTCAGTCTGAAAAGAATGAGATTGGGGGAATGACCTTGGATCCCTCGTATTAAAGTCTCGACGGTCCCTATCATTCCTCATATCCCGTCGTGGCGATGCGAATCTTCGGGGCGGAGAATGGTTGCGTCGCAGAGGAGGAGAGCGTCGAGGCGAAGGGCGCCGACCAGGGCTGCGAGATCTCTCTCGTCGCCGCCAGGTATCCGCAGCTGCAATACCCCTGTTGTTGCCGTCATCATCGCGGCCGCCGTCTCGCGAGCGGTCGGGTCTAAAAGGGCTGCGTGACCGTCGGCGTGGTGTGCGATCAGGAACGTAGCGGCTTTCATGGATGGGGGGACTTCGAGGCCGGTCTCGAGGAAGCGGGCTGCGGGCTCTCGGGCCACGGGGAGGGCTGCGAGGTCTATCTCGAGGTTCTCTAAGAGGACTGCGTGGTCGTTCTCGAGGCTCTCTCGGCGGACTTCGCGGCCGGTCCCGGGGCTCACGAGGAGGACTCCTCACGCGCTCTCGAGGCTGGGGGCTTCGTCGCTCTCTCTCTGGGGTTCTAGCACGTCGAGGAGTGCGATCGTTGAAGGGTCGATAGGATTCGCCAGCGCCATATCTAGTGACCTCACCATCATCATATCTGAGAATACAATCAGGGTCAGCATGTTTCTTCTTCGCCATTACCAGAACCATAAAATTCCAAGCCTCATCAAATTAAAAAGATGCAATGTACGATGACTGTAGGGAATGGGCACTCGCCCGGCCAGTCGATCTCTCGTAGATTAGGCATGCATTGGGACCCGGGGCTTGGAAGTAACTGCCGTGTTATTACGACTGACGTTGCGCAAATGTCCATCGCAGCTGCGATCTCGAGGCGACAAAGGTCCGCTCGTGATCATGCGCAACCTAGATATTCACGAGTGCACTTCTATTGGCGTACCTTCTGCTTCGAGAATCGCGCTCCATCTCTTGTAATTGGTGCTCGCAGCCAATCTCGGTATTGAGGATCTTAAGCTCAATGAGGTGTCTGGCGTCGTAGAGTCGTTGGAGGTGCTCAGAGGCAGTGCCGAAATCGTCGTCGTGATCGTCTGCTTGGACTGGCGGCTCTCTAGCAGCTCGGTCTCGGCCTCGTTCTCGGTTTTGATTTCGACTTTGACTTCTATTTCGATCTCGGTCTGCGCCTCGACCTCGCAGTGGTGACGACTGAAACGCTTGCCCTCTATAGCGAGAGGGGTGGCGGCGTCTTTGTTGTGTTGTCGGTTGACCAAACCCAGATGTTCGGCTTTGGCGTCGAGCGTCACGGCCTGGACGCCAATGCCTAGGATGGTCGGACATTTTTGAGAGACACGCCACGCCAGGCCCCCTGGATTGACTGCTTATCGATAAGAGCTACGACAACTGATGACTCAGCAGGCGATCGTCTTGGCCGGATGACGACAAAGTATCTTCTCTTGTAGTACTGAAATCGCAAAAAGTCTGCAAGATGATTTGAATATCGAATTAGATATATTGAAGTCTTTTGGAAGACAATATTGTATTTTTGTAAGAGAAGGAGTGGTTTCTCCAGGAGGAAAATAAATTAGAAAGCGCGTTTACTTACACAGACGTCGATATTGTCACTTGTGCTGCGCAGCTCTAGAGACAGACGTTGCTTGCCAATGATTGGAAGGAAGAGGTCGCTTGCGCACAGATGAGCCGAAATTTTTGAAAGACAGCAACGACTTGTTTCTCATCCAGGTCAACGAACCTAGGGCGATGGGAGGGGAAACACGGCGGGAAAGATCGATGGCAATTCGATATTGATTGTTGTCCTGGGCTTGGATCGATGGGGGATTGCAAGTTGCAACCAAGTGACGGTGGTTGACCTGCGGATAAGTGCATACAGCGTTTGCTTTGCAACCACGGTTTCTCTGTTGAAGATCGACCGCGTCTGCTCCTTTGAGATGCAACCCCAGGCTTTCTTTGCATATGCACGACAATGGCTGAGCTGAAGGAGCGAGCATCATTACAATCCACTCTGTTGCTGAGAACCTTTATTCATAGACCATCACCATTAGCCGAAGCTCTCAAACATCTCGATTATCCTCTTCGTTATTTCATTCATAGTAGTAAGTATCCAGAGTGACAAGTTCCCCATCCGAGCGCCATCTTGCCTTTCAACACCAGAAGGGTGTGGGCGTTTGCATCCCCCGTCTACTCTTGGGAATATTAGGTAGGGGTTAAAATAGATTGTTAGCCATTTTTCGGGTCCATGATTCTCCTTACCAGATCTGAACAAGTAGACTTGGAAGACACACTGACAAAGTGGTAAGAGCGTAGAGGGCAATGACTATAAGCTGCCGTTGTGTATCAAAGTCAACTCAATTCCTTTCTTTATTCCGCTTCATGAATCCGGGAACATAGGAAGCCCGTCGACCTTCTGGCGTCATTACTCTATTCTGGTACGACAATCAGATAGCAGCTGCTGTGGCTCAGATCGTCTGGAAGCCTGTCCTTCTACCTACTTGCGTCCTAGCTATACATGCCCGCCACTGATACTCCAGCGCCTATGACCAATTCAAAGTAAAGCAGATCTGGTGAATCAAGTCTCTATTACTTGTACATGTGATACAATTCGCTAGGTCATCCTATCTTCCTCGGTCGTGTTCCCACTTCTCGACTGACGTTCTGCGATGAAATTGAATACTTGAGGAGCATGTCGCTGCATCATGTGGTTCAATCCGACCTTGTCACTCTTCTGTACGTCGCCGAATCTCCTCTTATTCACCTTCTTGGTTAGATCAGGGTCTGACCAGCAAGCGTGGTCTGCTGATACATAGACAAGAGAATTTCGCTTGTACCATCCGGAGAGGTTCTCATCCGTGGCGGATTTGACGGGTCGCAAGTTGCCAGTCACAAAGTTGACGACTCCTGAAATTTTGTCTTTGCAGTCTGCCATTCCCAATGTTAGTCTGAGATGAAGACAACACCACAATGAAATGATACTCACGTCTTTCTGTTAGAAGGAGCTTAACCCCTAGGTAGGCATTCCCAACACCCATTAGGAACAGGTCATCAAATTCATACAGCTGGACGTAATTGTCCCAGATATAGTTCATGAGCTCTTTGATCTGCTGAGAAAGTGTGAGTTCGCTTGGCCGCGGCACGAAAGGATCGATATCCTCGGGTCGTGTAATGTAATGCGGAACATTTGCATCTATGACACCAAAATCGTTTTCTTGTGCCCACTTGATGTAAGTTGTGACGCCATCCGACTACTTCTGGTAAGCAAAAACAATAACGAAAAAGTTGGATTCGACGGTCAAACTCACCACAAATGCATTGTGCGGGTCCACGGTATTATCAATGAGGTCTGGCATGCCTACCAGCTCGGGCCTGTGGGAATTAGCTGTAGCCCTGCACGGTCAACAAGAGGGACTTACGGATCATGAATTATTACGAGGATTCTCCTCTTCTGTGTGATTCCTGGTGTCACCAGGACTTGGTTTTCGAAAGACTTGAATAAGGTCTCGCGCTGAATGAAAAGCGGTACCATGCCAAACTGCTCCGACAAATTTTGCCTTTGATAGTTGCGGATGACGTCGTGAAGCCGCGAAGTTCCTTCGCCAATGACCTGAGCATCAATGACTCCAGGGCGCATACATTCCCAATACGGAGCATGGGTGGCCTGGACTTTCGCCAGCACTCGCGCTGCCGTCTTATCGATGCGCGGCATCTGCATCTGTGGTGGCGGCTCTCCCATGAGTGTTCGTGCCACAGCCAAGGCGGACTGAGATATGGCCTTAAGATTGTAGCCTCCCTCGAGGCAAACTGCCACCTTCCCGCCAGCAAGTGACATGAGCATGTGAGTCATGTGAGCGTAGCATCCTGGGGTCACAAAACAGCCACCCAGCTCGTCGCCCTTGGCAGCATCGAAACCGGCCGAGATGATGACAAGATCGGGGCAAAACTCTTGAGCAATGGGCATGACAATCTTCTGGAATGCAGCAAGGTACTCGCCATCCCCCATACCCTGATTATCCCATCCAATATTGATGTTCTTGCCCTCGCCAGCACCCTCACCGACGGAGTCGATGCCACCATCAGGTGTGTACATATTGTCTGGTTTTCCCGGATAAAAGGTTCCATTGGCGTAGACGTGTAAAGAGATGTACAGGATGTTTGGATCGTCGTAAAACATGTTCTGAATTCCGTTTCCGTGGTGAACATCCCAGTCAAGAATGAGGACCTTGCGGCATGTTTCGGGATACTCCTGCTGGCATACCTTTGCTGCAACCGGAACGTTGTTGAAGAAACAGAAGCCCATGGGCTGGTCAAATTCTGCGTGATGTCCGGGCGGCCGAATCACAGCAATGCCATTTTTGATCTTTCCTTCCACAACGTTCTTGCAAGTCTCAATTGCGCCTCCAGCTGCCAACAATGCAGCTTCAAAGGACAAGGCACCAACATATAGCGACGCTCGACCCTGATCCATCTCATGACTAATCCTGCGCAGTTGATCTGTATCCATGTGGACGAATGATTCGATGAACCGGTAGTGCTCCCTCGTGTGCACAGTCTGTATTTCGTCCTGCGTGGCACTGCGAGCGGGAACTCTCCACATGTACTTGGTCGGAGTATTTTGGAGGACATCCGCCAAGTCTGTATCGGGGCCGGTGAACACTAGACCTGCCTTCTTGAAGATCTTCATAATCTCCTCTATCCTTCTGGGGTCCTCTGGATGGTGTGGTGTGGGTCCAAAGTCTGCATTTGCATGCAGCTTCATTCGGTCATCGTAACAACAGCCAGTTGGCAACAACTTTCTGTCGACCAAGGATCGTACAAACTCTTCATTTTCATGAGGCGACTCATATTTGTCAATGATGAGCTCTTCTTCATCATCTCCCCAGTCGAAGTCCTCTGCCGACTCGTGAACGTGATCTGGGGCATCAGCCATGGAATGGTCCACTCCGTTGCTGTGGGCGTGGTCCATGGTGCAGAGAATGATCTGACAGCCTGATTGAGGGTCCTGTATCCGGCGAGGCTTTGATGGTGGTACGAGGCTCTTGGGAAAGGAACCAGTCGTGCCACCCAAGCATCAACCGGATGAACTTCTTGCGCACGAGCTAGATTAGGGGTCTGAGTAACAAAAACTATGACTTATGTCGCTCAGAGAGTGCTTTCTTAGATCAAGGCACAAGGTTTGTGCGTAAAGTCCAAGCGATCTAATATATCAGGAGCTAATGCAAGAGTCAGTTTATGAATTCCATGCATTTCCGGCGGCAGATTGTGAAGAAGAAAGATAGAGAAGCCCCGAAAGATAAGCTGCACCTGCTGAACCACAGGTCAAGGCAGTAAATATTCACTGTGGCATTCATATGTCGAGGTGCAGACTAGGCAGGAGCGACCGTGGTGGATGCTCTGCGGTCTTTGGCGCTCGCCGAACGATTTGGTATAATCAGGAACAACCAGTCGATGGGCAATGGAAATTGTTTTGAATAATCACCCGGTGACCTGAGTTATCAAAACGTTGTCATGAAGAATGGAAAGAGAGGGTTGGAGCCCAAAATAATGCAAAGGTGTCGTGCAGATTTCATGGAGAAAGAAATGGATAATGTCACTTACACTTATCGTCAGATGCAAGGGTGTGAGTGAGGAAGGAGTGTAGAGGCGCGGGGAATGGCGACCTGCGCAGACGACTAGGCAAGATTCTGACGATACCCAAGAGCATAGGAGTGCGACAGATTACTTGCGATGTCAATTCTGGTGCCGATCCGAGGCCGCGCAAGGTCGCGCGCTGGGCGTGGGTTGCTGGTGGTGTCTTGAGTGTTCGTAAGTTCAGAAATGCACTGTCGCGCTAGACTTGGGAGATGAAGCGCGTGATTCGCCAGGCGACCAAAAAGTAACCGCCCAAGGCCAGCACCAGCCACTCTCTCAACCTGTGCAAGAAATGGTTTGTATAAACCTCTCAGGCTGAAATCAACAGCACAGACTAGAAAATAAAAAAGGCACAATTTTCCTGCAGTACATTAAAAAGTCTTTTGTAGGATTTATCTCAAATCGAACGCTTTAAAATAGTAGAACCTTAAAAATTTAGGCAGAGATAGGGAGGCGGCCAGGTACACCCTCCAACTGCCGACGAACGCCCAAACTCGAGTTTCATGACCACTAACAGCCCATTTCCATATTAGCAGGTACGCAGAAAGAAAGTGAGCAGAAAAACAAGTATTATTTATCGCCAGCATGGTTTTTTTCCCCTCCATTTCGGTGGATTTGTGGTTATGCTACGAATCTATTCACAGAACCTCCTGGGAAATCGATTGATGTTAACGACAATGTCCTCCGCGCATCGCGAGGTTACCACAATTGTGACATCAGCAAGTCTATCGCAAATAGAATGCATTGCGCATACCCTCATACATATTTCTATCTCTCTTGATCTTTCAGCATATCTACGAAAACGAGAGCAGACGCTTTTTTGATTGCCCATGATATATGACAAACGCCCATCGTGACTAATCGTTTTTATGAGGCCGGACAATACCGCCTCCATCCCAACCTGTAAGCCCACTCGCTCGCTCAAGATTGTCGTTAGAACTAAAAGTGAAAGTCAAGATCATGGCCATCATCTCCATAAGCAATATACTTGGGTGGTCGAATAGGATAAGACATGATTTCTTGTCGACTCAAGGGAGGCTTGCCCGTGGCCCATGCATCGGCGGCGAAAACGTTGTTATCATCGACGAAACGATCTTCATCAATGATTCCACTGGCTGGTATGTCGGTAAAGGCATTAGACATGAGCAAGAGGCGTTCTTGGAGAACAGTTTGGATTGCCCAGGATAGAGTCTCCTGCTGCTCTGCAAAATCAGGCTGGCTTTGACGCGCGGTTTGGATGATCGCTGGTTTGCTAAGAATGGGCGAGTGTGTAATGAGATGCTTGGCCCTGAATATGTGTGGTCAGCACATGGGTGTTTTCAATTGTAAGGCTAAAGAGAGACCAAATAAGTCCAAGTCGAGTCTCGAACTTAGACTTTGCGCCTCGGATCGGCTACGCCAAATAGAAACACCAATGGTTTGTGAGGGATATGTCTCTGATACGTACTGTGTCGGGTCCAACTTCATATAGGTGCTCACAATATCCTTTGTACGCCAGTCATCCCAGCCCCAAGGAATGCGATCCCAGTCCTTTAGAAAAGAAATGTCAGCAAAGTTACACAGCTCTGGGTTACGATATAGAAATTGTACCTTTTCCGAGATAGATGAGCAGATATCGCGCTGGACAGTGCTGCGGAAGGTTTCCCAGAGATCTTCCAGCTCTCGAATCTCGGTCGAGCTCAAGAGTCGAATATGGTAGAGTCGATCATCAGCCTCGAGAAGTCTGGGCAAGAAAGGCGAACGTGCGTATCTGCCGTGGAAGCACTCGGAGTACAGCCACCACCTCGTAATGGCTTTACGCAGTCGACATTCCTCACTCGGGCGCAGACACCGTGCGTCTTCTGGATTCTTGTGCCATCTCAATCTAGGATACTGCTCAACCCACCAATCCACAACCTTGACAAGTTTCCAGAGACGGGAGAGGTCCTCATTGTTCAAGATGATCTTTCGAGGACAGATGAGCTTCCCATCTCGGAAAGCTACAGCGGACTGCATGAGGTCCACAAGCTTGTCTGAACCGCGGCCGATATCAACACTGATGCGGCGGGGGTGCAGCATGGCGTTTGACGTAAAGTCTCTTTTGTCGATGGTGTAGACGAGTAAGATCTGCTCCAGCTCTACCAGTCGAAGTAAGGCGGCAGTCATGACTGTTGCTTGATTCTCCTTGAAAATGCCAAAAAGCTTCTTGTTACACAATGCAAATGATGTCAGGTCGCTGACGCCCATGTTCTCCATCATCTCTAGTATGAGCTCTGCAGGAAGGACCTCAAAGGGCCTCATGGTAGGATACGTCATATCTTCCGTGAACAGGAGGTTTTGTAAGATATGGCGAAAAGTGTGTGTGTGTCAAGGGATCGTGAGTCTTTGAGAGCTGGCGAATGTCTTTTTGTTGCGATGCGTCTGAGCAGCACCAATGGTAACCACTGGTACCTCTGAACGAAATGAGTGACGCTTCCAACGATAGGCCGGAATCCTGTCCTCACTCGACACTTTATGTTCAAAGTGCTGTAAACTTGGTAGAATATAGTCGAGTGTGAACACAGCTAGACCCACTTCCTACACTCTATAAATGAAATCCCTAGAATGGGACGGAGAAATGGGTTGATCAAAAAGCGATACTGCAACAAGCTCGCCCAAGATCGCGGGAGTCACCCTCTGACAGCAGCCAAATATGACTGTAGTTGGAGGGTGATTACGTCAATAGACTTAAACAACGTGAACCCCTCCCTGGGGGCTATCCAGTATGAAAGAGATGTACATGGACATCGTTGAGGATGATTGCGGCATTGCCATAAAGGCGTGATGGGCTTCAAAATTTGCCATGCTTGTGTGGTTGCAGGAGTAGAAACATAACAACGGCGGATTGACGCACGCGACTCAGCATATCGATGAGGCCAGTCCGTTCACTCGGCTGGGAGGCGGCGCCAGGCCAGGGGTTCAGTTGGTTCAATGTTCCCCTACCCCCTGTAACGGTCGGTATCAGAACAGTCTACATATTTCATTAGCAGCCATATTCTACACCAAATCAGGACCATAGGATTGATAAAATCAAGCGGAAATTTCCAAGAAAACGAAACAAGGTTTTATCAAATTCTTCGAATTGAATTCTCCATTGTCTTCGCCATAGTCGCAGAAGATATTCAGAGGACTCGCCGGTCAGAGGGACATGTAGACAAGTTACAGGGGTCGCCTCCAGTCTGGTCTCCTTGACATATCTACAGCGCCACAGGCACCAGCCACATTTCTGATAAGAGTCCGCCCGCAATTGTTTCTTATCGCTTCCGCTCCAACAAAAAAAGTTGCAGCCGGCACTGCGATAGCACCTGCTTTGGAGGCATCTTTTACTTATATCCCCGCGAAACTCCACGGCGCAAACAATGGCATCAGTGTACAAGTCCCTCTCCAAGGCCGGCAGCCACAAGGCCGAGGCGCCAGCAAATGGCGTCAAGAAGAACAAGCAGAGAGTTCTTATCCTCTCCTCTCGCGGAGTAACCTATGTAAGTTCTTACGTCCCGTACACGCGACACTGCCGTGTAGGAAGACAATTCATGTTTTCTAACACCTTTTCTTCTCGCCTTGCTAGAGACACCGCCACCTCCTCAGCGACCTGGCAAACATGATGCCCCATGGTCGCAAGGATGCCAAGTTCGACTCCAAGAGCAAGCTCTACCAGCTGAACGAGCTCGCCGAATTGTACAACTGCAACAACTGCCTCTTTTTCGAAGCGCGAAAGGGCCAAGATCTGTACCTGTGGTGCAGCAAGGTCCCCAACGGCCCGACCGTCAAGTTCCACGCCCAGAACCGTATGTCTTTTTCCATACTCCTTGCCTCGAAGTTGCGCAAGCACGCAAAATGCCAAGGCAGAGCGAGAGCAATCTGAAACTAACCCAACGGTCTTCTTTTTTTCCCAGTGCACACAATGGATGAGTTGAACTTTACCGGCAACTGCCTCAAGGGCTCGAGGCCCGTCCTGAGCTTCGACAATGCTTTCGAGGAGCAACCACACCTCAGGGTGATCAAGGAGCTGTTCCTGCATACTTTTGGCGTCCCGCAGGGCGCACGGAAATCCAAGCCCTTCATCGACCGCGTCATGGGCTTTTCCTTTGTCGACGGCAAGGTCTGGGTCCGCAACTACCAGATCAACGAGGTGGAGGCGTCCAAGGCGAAGGCGGGCGAGGAGGATGAAGAGAAGGAAGCCACTACTTCTTCCAAGGGAGGCAAGAGCAAGGAAACGGACATTGGCCTCGTCGAGATCGGTCCCCGATTCGTCCTGACCCCCATCATCATCCAGGAGGGCAGCTTTGGCGGTCCCATACTGTACGAGAACAAGGAGTTTGTGTCGCCGAACCAGGTCAGATCCGACCTGCGCAAGAAGTCGGCCAGCAAGCACAATGCCCGCGCCGAGCAGTACATTGAGAGGCTGGCCAAGAAGGGCGATCTTGGTCTGCGGACAAACGGAGGCAAGGACGTGGCGCCCGATGCGCTCGACACGAGACAGTTGTTTGCTTAAAAAGACTTGCAGCCGTGGGTTTCATTTTTCTTGGTCTCTGGTGTTTTGGCGTTTAAGAGCATGTGATCAAAAGCACAAAATTAGGAAGATACCTCTAGAGGCGAATTCGTTGTCTTGCTTGGGCATTTGCATCCCGAAATGCAGTACTAGTAATAGTAGGCGGATACTCGACATCTTCTCGTGCTCCGTGCTCAATCAATATGATATCATCTCGGGCAGTTCCCTTGGCGTTTCGTGCTAGATACGAGAATCTCTATATTGTTGCATCTTTATAGCTCTCAACGCAAGAACGTGCAAACCCAAATAACATATTCCGCAGCAATCTCATGAATTTGGCGAGTGCCAGGAGAATCTATTTCTCATGTGTAATCATTAAACGACGTACGGTTGGGCGACAAGATCATAGTAGTTCTCTGGTTTCCTAGAGCCTCCTGAATGCTGCAACCTTTCCACATAGACACAACGCAAGACAAAAAATCACACGTATGACGCCGTAACTCATCAATTCAGCCCTATGGCCGTTCTCAGAAAAAGGAACATTATGAGAAATGGGCCCCTCATGCAGTAAATTTAGCAGCACTTGCCCCCCTTTGCCGCAGCGTCGTCCGCGGGCTTGGTCAGGGGAATGGTGGTGCCGGCCGAGATCGGGTTCTGGGCGTCGCCGCTGTCCAGCGCCTTGCTCGAGACGATGCGGTAGATTTCTATAAGCTAGGTGTCAGTGCCAGGAATCGCTCGCGGATTCACATATTGTTTACATACCAGTCAGAATGTTTTGGAATGCAAGCTCAACGTTGCTGGCATCGAGAGCAGAAGTCTCGATGAAAGAAAGGTGGTTTTCGCCTATGGACAAGGTGAGACAAAGAACAATGGGACAAGGCCGCTTTGTTTAGGGAGGCAAAAACACATACTTGCAAAGGCCTTGGCCTCGTCTGTGGGAACTGCGCGCAGGTGTCGCAAATCGCTCTTGTTTCCGACCAGCATGATGACAATGTTGGCGTCAGCGTGGTCCCGCAGCTCCTTCAGCCATCGGGTGACATTCTCGTAGGTCTGGTGCTTGCTGATGTCGTAAACAAGGAGGGCACCGACAGCGCCACGGTAGTAGGCAGACGTGATGGCGCGATATCTCTCTTGACCGGCCGTATCCCAAATCTGCGCCTTGATGGTCTTGGAGTCGACCTGAATCGATCGCGTAGCGAACTCGACACCGATTGTCGACTTCGAGTCTAGGTTGAACTCATTTCGTGTGAATCGACTGAGAAGGTTGGACTTTCCGACTCCTGAGTCTCCAATCAGGACCACTAGAAATCATCATACATTGTTAGTGCACTGCATCGCGAGCAGAGGGCGGCAAGAGCGCCTAGAGGAGTGAGTAGCCACCTTTGAAGAGGAACTATATAGCCAGATTAGCAAACGTTCTACGGTGTGAGCAGGCAAAATAGGGAGTCGGAAGCTCAGAGTAGTAGCAGCAGCCGCAAAGGCGCTGCCGCTTCTGCTGCTGCTACTGTCACAAGGCGGGACGGGGGGTAACGGTGCGTAGGAGGGGCAGAGGAGCGGGCCAGGCTTACATCGTATTCGTCGTTGGCCATGGTGGGCAATTCTGTTGTGAGTTGAGAGAAGAGCGACGAGTTTGGTGGTGAGGAGGGCAGAAGTGTGGTTTGTTCAGGAGAGCCAAGTGTCGACGGAATGCGGGTCGCGTTTGGCTGCTGCCCCAACTGTTATCGAGGAGTTGATAAAGAATTGAGAATGGGAGGTGTAGGTGGTGGTAGTGTACTGACTGACCGACGTGGTGGGAGTGTGTTGGTTTGTGAGGGTCAACCAGGTAGATCATGCGCAAGGTCCCCAACTCCGGTAATACGTGGTAAGTTAGGTAAGGTAGGTACTTGTTCTTTTTAGCTACCCAACGACACAGCCACTACGTAAAAGGTTTTCGTTGCCTACTTCTGGTATACTGAAAGGTTCTTGGTATACAACGTTTAAAAGTGTCTCTTTATTCTCCGGGGTGCAGCCCTGGAGAGCATCCAATGAGTCTAATGCCAATCAGAGGGACAAGCCTCGAGTCAACAGTTAGGTGTTACCAGTTGTCCCTAGCTGGCTGCCTCGGATTCAAGGAAGCCGACGTCTGAAGTTTCAATGTTGAGGTCTACCTAGCTACAGGCAACCGCTTCCTAACCCGTTCGTGATACAGACATAAGTCGGTCAAGAATTTGAAGACTGATGTATCCGCTGGCATGGATATGGGAATTCAGGAGCATGTGCTTTGCGCTCTCAGTGGTGCTCTGGGTGTTGTTTACTGGGGTCGATGTGCTGGGATGCGGCCTTAAGGGACTTGATTAGGGGACAGCTCCAGGGAATCAGGGCTTTCAAGCTCTAGAATGTGGTAATGACAGGTAACAAGGCCCCTTTGTGCTAGACCAAAGCCGGGACAAAACCCCACCTTCTCTCCATTAGGGGCTCTGAGCTAGCAAGCTAGCAGATGTGCTGGGCAGCGGGCCACTGAGGGGCCATTATTCTTGCTTGCTGTATGTTACCGCCAGTTGACTTCTAGCCTATCTGCCAGCCTAGGCGGCAATCGCCAGCTGCGATCACGTAACGCTCTCCACTGCATGCACTGTTGTTTTGTATTTTGCTACATACACCAACGATATGTGAATGGTCAACGATCCCCCCTCATCCGTATAGACAGCGCCGATGGATAATCCTCCGATGTTTTGTGCCAAGTTATCGACCATGAGTACAACCTGAGCACGATCCTCCACATCGTCAATTCTGTGGAAGTCGCACAAGCTCCATTATACCTTATCTGAAGTATAGTTGTGCAGATCCTCTGAGACACAGAGCAGCTTATCCACGTTGCAGCGTTACACATGTACCGGCGCTGACTAAATCTGTCAAAGTCGTTTCTGGTCCAACTTCCGTCTGGTCAGTTTTATTGCGCTATCTATACCTTTTGCAACCTGACATACCTGATTACCTGCATGTGGGCGCATATAACGACTCTTACCTTGATATATACAACAAAGGCGCCTGCACGAGTCACAGGTCTACGAGAAAGCAATAGTCCGATCAGGTCTCCTGGCTGCCGAGGCATCGAAGATGCTCAACTTTGCCCTTGAATAGATGGCCATGATTTTCCAGCCTGTCAGGCGTCTCCTGTTATTTACCTCCGAAAAATGAAAATCTTCGACTTGTGGCATAAGAACTTCGAGGTGTAATTCATGCTGCTTGCGACATTGCTGTACCTGTCGCTACGACTGTGGTTATTGGTAAACAAGGTGCATGTGGAACCGACCAACACCCATTTGCATCACGTACCCTGTTTGTACGTCTTATCACCTTGATCTCATTTGCGTCAGTCAATGATGGGACTACTGGACCTTTTCCGACTCAACTGCCTCGCTCCTTTTCTTTCTTTCTGAATTGACACCTGCAAATACTCACTCGTTTTTGGGTTTTGGCCATAAGCAGTGCACAATTGAGAAGAGAGGTGGAAGGCACGCTGGGGAAGGTCGCGCCCGCCAAAGGAAATTCGCAACAGCACTGAGACGCGTACCGAATCGAAATCGCAAAGTCATCTGCACAGTTATTTATTTCCGCACATTGAAAACGCGCCGTCCAACACTTTGCCTGTCCACCATTCTTCTCTGAACATTCACCTTCATCGCGGCAATTCCTTGATGTCGAGCGAGGGACATGAAGACGCGACTTAGGTTTCCTAGTCGTCTTGGAGAAATCGAGTGCTCGGTCCTCGTCGATTCCTGCCGAATCATTGAACTTTTCACGGTTCTCAGATGCCCGTCGTCATCCACCAGATATGGCTACGGGGACTGATGATTCGTCTTCACTTTTTGTGAACGGCGACCATGACATGGATGTTGACGATGACAGCATCTCTTTGACTTCCACCGTTGAATCGGCACACGACTCTGATGAAGAATTTGTGGTGGATGCCATACTTGCTGAGAGACCGCATGAGTCCCAGCCAGGTGCAATGCAGTATCTAATTCAGTGGGAGAATTATCCACTATTTCGAAGCACATGGGAAGGCATCGAAAATCTATCAGACGAGCTCTACAAACAATGGAGCGAACAGAGAGAGCAGGAGAAGAAGGGCGTTCGCTTGCCGTTTGACGTTCAAAAATTCGAAGCCGCGATTGACGACGAGATTCGATGCAAAGCGGATAGGCACAGTCTACGCAACAACAAACGCAAGAGATTGGGCCTACCTTTGACGAGCCCTTTTCCTACCGACTATGTCGGTCCCGAAACAGCACTGGAAGCTAACTTCGAAGACTCGGAATCTAGTGACGAAGCTATGAAGGTTGAACCTGATATAGATCCAATTACCATCACCCCTCGGGAGCGGGTCATCAAACAGTCGACTTTCAAAGGTGCATCTACAGCTATCAGTAAACCATTGAGTAAACCTTCGGCACCAGCGTGGCAAGGCACAGCGAGAAAATCGACGGGGAGCGACCCAATAACAGGCGACAAAAAGAGGGTCAACCCAAGGGCCGTCGACCAGAAGGCAACCCAGCCCAAGGCAGCCGCAAAGAAGACAACGGCTGTTCTCGTCAACAAAGCCAATTCTAGTGTGACTTCCTCTTCAAGCCTGGCTCAAAAGTTTGGGGGGAAACGTCTCAAGGCAACCTGGTCGATTCCAAAACCTCTACAACCACGACCGAAGGCAATCGTACCTGGCCCGGAGACGGCATCAAAGGCGGAGGCGACATCAAAAGTTATTCGCAAACGTCGCCACAATCTCAAAGATGCAATGATGGATCCGAGCCGGGCGCCTTCGTTCATGTCCAATATGCATCGCGTCAATCAGTTGAAAAAGAAAGCTGCCGAGCTCAACGACTCTGCGCCATTGAATCCCTCTGCCATTCCAGCTGGATACTTCGTCACAAACGACCCACCCCCACGAAAGGCTTCTATACAAGATCTCAGTACAGTAGAATCAAGCATGCTGGATATGGATATCCAGACTGTTTCCAGTGGCCTGAAATCGTCAATCGCACGGCCCAAGGACCCAAAGAAGCCTCGTACCAAGAAAACAGTGCGCTTTGCAGATGATGTAATTGATATGACAGATACTCATGATGTAGAGTCTCGATCTGGTTCGGCAGTAAAGAAGGTCTCGCTTCAGTCATATCAGCAGCGATCAACATCACAGACTGTGACGAAGACAGTCTCTTTCGGGAGCGACGCTTCGGAAAAGATCCGTGTTGAGTTCTGCAACATACCGCGCAACGCCAGTAATGTTTGGCTTTCCCATTTTCTTGACGAAGAGGCCGTGCATCTTCGACTTTTCTGCACAGATGTAGACTTTTTTTCGATGCCTTCACTATATGATCCGCAGGATTCTTCTGCCAGACTAGCCATGGGAAAGCTGGAGTCATCCGAACATGATCTTGCGCTCACCACAGTATCGACCAATCTGCATCTGATGTCATCTGCCCTCTATATCCCATATGCCAATTATTCGGTATTGGTTTTCCCTGGCCAAAGCGCTGGGTGGGCATCACTCGTAGACGGTTCCTCTGGTTCTTCTAGTTCGGCAAATGTGCTGAATTATCTCATATTCCGGCCAAAGGTATCTGTCCATGTTGAACATTTCTCAGCATTGTCGAAAATAGCCATGAGTGAGACAACAAGTGCTTCTCAACTTCAAAAAGAGTTGATGCAGGAACTTGCCAGCTTCGATTACGACATTCTTCTCGCGCCGTCGGCGGGCGAGAAACACGTATTTTTCCTGATGTACACTCAAGGACTTGCTGCTCTTTTCCAGTCAATCTCCCTCTGGCTGAGAGCATGCCGACCTGACTGCCAAATATTTTACAGCGACGAGCCTGGGGCATGGGATGCATATCAGCAAGCAACAAACTCTGGGGCCATCATTCTCCATGAGTCCGTCGAGAAGAATATCAGAAACATTCCTGGATTGTGGCAGTTGCTCAAGCACGGCGCTCATGCTCTCTGGAGTTTGTCTTCGACCGACCATGAATCTGCCCTCGAAGTTGCTCCTGGTAGCGATTTGATTACAGGCGTGCCTCCACAATTGAAGCTTACACAACTATTCCCCTCTGGACGAGCATTCCTAATCACTCCTGGTTTCGCAATTTCACAGCCTCGAAAGTTGTGCATCTTCCTGAACTGGTTCAAAGAGAGGGCAGCCTTTGCGCCATGTGTTATTGTGGTCTGTGCAGATTTCTCAGACTATCTCATAGACATTGCAATCGGAAAGGCTCGAGATAGGTCTTTATACTTTAAGGAACACCCCAGTGCCGACGCGACGAATACTGGCTTGCTTGGCACTATGGGGTTCGCTCCCGCGGACCACGAAGCCAGAATTCGTGCTTGGGAAGTCCTGGGCGATATCACTCAAAAGTATGGAGATATGCCCGAATATATGCGCAAAATTGTATGGGCTCCCGATCAGATTGCACCAGATGACGAGCAGAGCTTAGTCCACTGGTTCGCTGCGTGGTCAATGACAAAGTTCGAAGACTACCGAAAGTTCTACGTACTAGGTTCGAGCGTGGATAAAAGGCCTACTCGACAGGTCCGCGTACCCAACTACATGTCGGATGTTAGCAATGATCCCGATGATACCAGCCAAATGGAGGACCAAAAGGAAGAGACAGTCGCCACTATTCAAGACACGCTGCGCATTCCCACACCTCAGGAGGAAGGGGCATCGGTTCTGGCGGAATGGCTGTCTGTTTCCTTTTCGCATCTGATAAGCAAGTCATCTTATTGGATGTTCTGGAGACCTATTGCATGGCTGGACCCGGATATGGCAACACACTGCGGTGACCGAACGTTGAGGCATGCGTCAATAGAACAATGGATCTCAGGGATGCCAAGATTCTTCGGCCAAATCAAAACCTATGTTGGGTTCTTCTTTACGACGGAGGGAGAACCGGAGGAAGCGAACGCTGCTAATGCTGGCTTTCGTCATCCGTGGCTTGCTTTCGTGAGATCAGTCGACCAATTTTCCCAAGTTTCGCATTATTCTGCAATGGAGCTACTAATCTGGGATTGCGCGGCGGAGAACCGACTGCCATCACGTCCTCGTTGCAAAGACCTACTCCCGATGCAACAAAAATTAATAGACGCTATGAAGAAAGAGCTACCAAGAAGAATTCCCGAGGAAGATCAACTTAAGAAAGGCTACTTCCTCGATCGGGTGCTTATTGGCGGCTGTCGTTTCATTGCCGAGGCAGATCCGACCAGACCTCTGAATAGCACACGCAATGCTCTGAAGGCTATTGTGAATTGCATCCAGCCTTTACCGCCTACAGACGCGGCCTTGATCGCGGCAGGCTGGAAGAAACTCGAAGACGAAGAGGCGCCGCTCAAGAAGGTTCAGTTCCCAAGAAACCCTGCCGACGATGAAGAACCAGAAAGAATTATATTTCATCCTGCCCTTCGCGGTTCAGGAAGTAGTGGAATATCTCTTTGCAGGAATGATCTTTACGACGCAGCACTCCAGGCACGCATGAGAGATCCGCAATGCACTACGTTTCGGTACAATTTTCGCCAGACCACACATTGGTATGGACAAGTGAAGAACGAAAATCGACTATACAATCATATCCTTGTGGAGAGTTGGGATAAAGTATTCAACGACTGTGAGATCCCTCATCAAGGCAAGATATAAATGCCTAGAATCAAGGAAATGTTGATGAAGCTTTGTCAATTTCATACGGAGCCAAATTTCAGATTGTGTCTCGATATGGACGAGAGACCTCAACCACACCCCAGAGGACGGTATTTCAATTGACCTCTGGAGAATATTTACAATATGCTGTTTCACATTCATACAGGGTGTATGGTTCACGCGGACCCCCTCGATGTTTAATTCGGAGCCCCTCCATGTGAACATGGTCATCCGCAGCTGCTTTGAACGCCAATTCAAAGTATGCAAATACACACTGAAAATACTTGACCAATTTCGAATCTTTTTCGTAGAGAGCATCAGTGGATACCAATACTAGATTTTATTCGCGTTCTTTCGAAGGACACGTAACTTCGACGATTGTACATATCCCGATCGATCTGGAGTGGCTTTGATCGATGCGCAATATAGAAAGGTGACGCGGAAGTATGTTGCAATATAGACGCAACGAGTGAGGCTCAAAGACGATGACTGAGCTAGAACAGACGAAATGCTCTCCCGCGATGACCCCTGCGGCGGTGATAAGATGGGCCTGAAATAGTTTTTGCCGCCTCAACCGTGCTGGAGGCGGCGAAGACGCCTCAAAATGCAGCCGGCGGGCCTCGTCACCACTGCCGAGAAGAAGCGCGGCGGCGCCTCCCGCGATTAGGGCAACGTATGAAGATGAAGCAACGGTCGAAGAATATTGGAACTCGTACGTTTTTCCTTGACCGGGGTATCACTGTATGATTTGGGCGTCTTTTTGGGAGGAGCCTCGAAGAGCCTCACAGTGGTACCCAACGTTAGATATTTGATATCTATTTCAAGCACAAGCGATAAACAATGAACTCCACCAAACTGGCTCTGCAAGTACAACTCAACATGTTGTTTCGAGCGAGTCTGAGCTTCTTGTCTATGGAAAGACATTGATCGCAAGTTGACTGTGCTCAGTCTGAAAACAATTTTGCTATTTTCAAAGTTGATATCTATTTACTAGTCACATGGTGCTTCGTAAAAGCAAACAACCTCTGATATAAAGCAAAGCATTTTTGACGGCATCGCGAGATAAAAAGATGCAAGTTTCAACCAATTTATGATTAGGCGGATGTCGGGCACCTAGGCGATCGGCGAGATCCCCACAAGTTACTCAAATTCGATCCGTTTACGGCAGACTCTGGAGATTCGGCCCTGTCTTTGCATGTTTCCTCCACTCTCCTGTTTTTTTATAACACTCATTATCAACAAGATCAACGATGCAGCAAGCAGCAGGTCATTCGGTCAGTCGGTCCCACAAGTGCATATATTGACTGCAGCTTGATTTGTTGTTCTTTTGCAAGCTGCAAGCTTGCTGGAGTGGAACAAGAATATTGGCAAGATTCAGCTCTGGCTTGGTGGAGGATGGCAAAATTGATGCAAAATGTGCTATTTCAATCGTGTATTGGCAATTAAAGACAATGGTTTTAGATCGGATCTTGTATATATATATAGAGGCCAAACTGGATATGGAAAGTTGAAGTTTCTCGGTGATTAGTGCTGTTTCTTTCTTGGTATGTACTGTAGTACTGCGGTAGTCCCTTGGCTGGTAGTAGTAACACTCGCCAGTAATGAATGAGATCCATGGATGTTATTTCGGGCCAGTCCTTTTGGCAGTCGAGTCCCGCCGGAACGTCTCCGCTTAAACTTTGGCACTGGTCAAAAACCCTTTCTACCTTGGGCCTTGGGCTAGTTCGGGCCCTCCTTTGCTCACATGGGAATTTTTGGTATCTTTTTTGCTTTTTTCTTCGATATTGTCTCTCTTTTCTGGGATCTCGACCTGTGTCGGGTCTCACTAACTCTTGGTCCTAGTGTCCTCCCGGTCCCGGTAGCACAATAGTCAGCGCCCTTTTTTCCATCCCAGTGGTGACGCTCACTTATCACCTCTTCTCTACGGTGAGCACGTGAGGGATTGCAGATTCGGCGGTAACCTGTGCTAGGGTTGGACGCACTACAAATTGGAAAGGGCCATCGGCAAAGCAAAGCCAAAAGGAAAAGAAAAAGCAATTTGGTTCCTGCGTGTGGCTGGTCGGCGAAGCCAACCGCTTCCTGGGATACAGTATTCTTCTCTGGCCTGCTGGGCTGGGCAAAAACAAGACCCCGGGATCTCCTTGACCATGAGCTCCGAGCAGCAACCATTTTATCGAAATCTAGGCCTAGTGGCTGCTGATCCGTCCATGGCTCCCCGGAGTCAAAAGACTGGGCCTCCTACTACCGCTACCGCAAATACCGCTATTGCTGATGAGCCTGTCACTGTTACCAGGACATCTGCAGAGGTCCCAGAGGAGACCATCGAACCATCGACCGCTACCGGTAGACGAGGTCATGTCGCAACGGCCACCATGACTGGATCGTGTAAGTTACTGGAAACTTGTTGTTCCCCCCTTTGATTCTGCTCGCCTGTCTGTCTCGTCTATGTCTCTTGTCTTTCTACCTTTTCTTCTTATCTTCTTCTTTTTCTGCTTCTTCGCTTGACTCCGGGCATTTATATCCTTAATTCCATCTCCTTGGATACGGAAATCGACAGACTTGCAAATCTTCAGTTTGTCGGCAGTTCATGGTGTGTTTGGTCTGACCGCAAAGCAAAATCATGCACCTCCTCTGATCTACATTTACACCCGCACACACACACACACATATCCATCTCACACCATACTACCACACCTACTCATACCTACTCTCTCACACTCACACAAAGTCTATTCCCGCTCCGGCCCTTGCTCATAGGTACTGCTGTAAGTAGTCAGTCTATGCGCAACGACCCTTGTTCGGAGGGAGAAGCAGGACTACTCATCATGACCTTTTATTCTAATTTCTTTTCTCCATTGTGTATTTCCTCCTCTTCATCCTCTGAGAATCAAAAAAATCCCAGTCTCCCCATTCATACACAGTAGTGCCCTCCGTGCTCGGTACAATCTGCCAGCCTGCCTCCATTTTAGTACAACCACTTAACCATTGATTCAATCTTACACAGCCTAGGAGCTGCCCCATCGGTGAGTTTTCCAGACAGTCCAGTTCAGACAGTCCGGCTTGCCTGTCAATGCACCAACGGGAAACCCGCCTTGGCTATGAAGCCATTTCAAACCCGTCTGGTTTGGTTGCTTTGCATTACATTGCCTGCGTGTTGCTTTGCCCATCCCGCGAACCCTGCCTCTTTTCTCTGTCATGTCTCTCTGCCCTGCCCTATTAAATAGACCCCCAAGAGAGTCTAACCTACATTAACTCTACCCTGTGCTCGCGTTACCTACCCTTGCCTTCTATTACCTAGTCCCGTTTTTCGTTTCAACTGACTGACCGGAAACAATCCCAGCCACGCCGCAGGTGGGAGTACCAGTACTGTTAGACGCCGACACCACCACTCGTGTCATTGCCCCGCATTCTGCACCATTAGCAACTGGAGCTGAGGAGGCCGTTGCCGCTGCAGGCCAAGCTATTATAAGTTCTTCTTCGCCTCTTGCTACTAGTACTGCTGCTGCTGTTCCTGCTGCGACCTCTTCTGCTCCTGCTGTCGCTGCTGCTTCCTCTGCTGCTCCTTTGTCGTCTACATGTGGCTTGGCTGCTGACGCTGAGTCGTCTCTGCTCCCCGGGACGTCGCCCGCTGCTGTTGCTGCTCAATCTTCCTCAAATATGCTATTCGCGGATCTGTACAAGTCTACCAGGTCGCCGCTCTCGAGGCTGCGTCAGCAGTCGGGCGCAAACCCTGAGGCTGACTTCGATGCCGATCTTGTGAGTAAGGATAAGGCCAAGAACAAGGAGGCCGTCAAGAGGTACCTGGCTGAGAAGATACGAAATGATTGGGAATTCAAATGGCCGCGTCCGGATACCGGCGCCGTCTCTGCTGCTGCTACTTCTTCGGAACACGCCACGAATGGGTCCGTAGAGGCATCGACCGAGGCACCGGCAGATAACCACGAGGACACTACGGCGGACGATGTAGATGCCAATAACGACGATGGCGCCGACGACAGTGACGATGCTGCATCAGTATACAGCACAGTATCAGAAGATCCAGCACACTTCAAACCTCGACTAGAGTGGTGGTCCGACTGGTCTGACGATGACACCGCCGCCATCTCGTCGGCCTACCGTTTTGATACGCCCGATGCTGTGGGGTCTACAGTAAAGGCCACAGCCGAAGCCAAGCGTGCCAAAATACGACGATCAGTGCGCGAGGAAGAGGCCTGGAACTCGGGTCTGGCTTGTTTCAATGCACGTCGTAATGCCTGGACTGCTGCAAAAACGGTACGCGTAAAACCCAAGGCGCCTTCCACTCCGACCACGCCAATGTCCCCATCATCGCGGCGCTTATCATTCTTTCGATTTGTCTCATCTTCGCCACCCGCCTCGCCCGGGCAGCCACTGTCGCCCGAGACCACACGTACCTCAGCTGACACAACGGCCGTGACATCCTCGGATGGGGACTCGAAAGACCAGCCAAGAGTTTCTTCTGCCCAGTATACAGTTGAAACCCTTTTGCCACTGGCTCCGCCTCTACTTCCTCCAGCAAACCCCATGCGTGCGTCCATCACGCCTGCGACATATTCGAATCTCTATGACAGAATTATCGTGCACTCATTAACGCCAGCATGTCCTGTCAATCTGGGCGACGTCCTTCGGTCTTGTGTTGTTGGTTGGAAACGCGACGGTGAATGGCCTCCACGGCAGGCCGAGGTGCCCGTATCAGTCGTTGCGGTCAAGAATAAAAAGAAGGCTGCCAAACCCACGCACAGTCGCCAGTCAAGCAACGGCCGTCGTTTGAGCCTCGGGTTTCTAGGCAGACGCGAGAGTACTGCTGGTGACGCTCAGCAGCCAGGCGATCCAGCAGCCGAGGACAGTGCCGCTGGCAAAGGCATTCGAAAAAGCATTCAACGAGTCCTCGGCCTTGGTCATGAACGCACTGGCAGTAACGCTAGCAACCCTGCGGCGGCCTGAATCGATGGAGTGTGGTGGTGAGATCTATCATTGAATATCATGCTCTGATTTTGCCGAGCATGGCTTTTTCGAATCACAACATCTTTTTTCATGAGTTACGTCACAGGATCATAAAGGCACTTGAAAGCATAAAGGAAGATTGGCATACGACGACGACCATTGAGTCTCGCAGAGCGCTTATGTGTCCATTTCTTTTTGGCAAAGGGACAGTTGCATCGATCGCATTGGGGCTTGGTTCCTTGAAATCTCAAAAAGAGCTCTCCGGCGCTGGTCAAGGTATACCCAGCATTGGGATGGCGTTTTAATTCATGAAAGGAATACCCGACTCCTGTAGGAGTACTGGCTTATAATGTTATACCCGTAGGAAACGGGCTCTAGCGGACCATCAATTATAATTCTCGCAACATATAATTGCATGCCTTTTCTAGTCTGTTCCCATTCTCGTGACGTTTTCCATGGTTTCAGAAGCTGTGAGATTCATCAACCCAAAGAATTGACGGGAACTGCAACTCAGCTTGCGTAAGACGATGTAATGCAGGACCAAGATACGAGTACAGGAAATGAGCACATCGGGCATTCAAGGGTCCAAAAGGCACGTAATCAAGGCATGAACATGAAAGTATGGATAATGACTGTTCAATTGGTCGAGTACGAATGGACTGCTCTATCTACAAAAGGGCCGTTTTCTGATCTCAAGTGAAATCTTCCTCCAAAAGTTCCGCCAAAAGAACGTTATCGAATTATCCCTGTGGGCAAGACCTACTAACCGGTCGTTCGTACTGCTGCTTGCAAGTGTCCAAAGACGGAAACAAGAATAGGCAAGTGACAAGAAACTGTTTTTTTCCCGGTGTTCGAAAATCAAAACAGACCAAAATTGCAAATGGGTATCATTGCTTCTTCTTCATGTTCATTGCTTCGTGACCTTCATCAGCACAACAAAGTGGACAAGGCGAGTTTTTCTGGTGATGAGCTAAGGCTTGAGTACGTCGTATCCGAATTTCATGGGCAACAGCTTTATTGGGGATTCCCAGAACTTCAAGATACCGACCCAATTATTATGCCCGCCAAGCAGAAAAGAGAGAGGGAAAATCCTTGTTTTGCCCCTCTGGTCGACAGCCAACTTTGTATCTGCCGTTGTGCTTGCTGGAAAAAAACATTGCAAACTGTTGTAGGAAAGAACGGGGAAAAGCAGATCTTTTTGTGACGGGTTTTGTACTTTTCTTTGTGTTTTTGGTGTTTCTGATAGTCGTTGTTGCGTTCGTTATCAAGCCCAAGCAACTTTTGCGAATGGGTGATGTTACTGCTCTGTTTGCGTGAACGCGCAATGGGGGGAGTCTCGGTCAAGCACTTGGGTTGACTTCGTGTGTAGAGACGATGGCCATATTCCAGCTTGGGTCAGGCGAAAAGCAGAAACTGATCTGTAAATCAAGACGGGATGAGAACGAAGAGGGAAAGGGAAAATGGTAAGGTAGGGAGAGATGGATGAAGCAAGAACAAACTACTTGCGCTGCTTCTTCTCGGGGCTGTGAGGGTTTCTGCCTTGCTGCTGACTGTGAGCTCGGCTTCTCTTGCGGGACGGGCCGGGCACGTAGTCTTCGTCGTCGTCGTCAGACTCTGCACTGGCGGCAGCGAATTGCAGGGGCGTGTGATGAGCTCTCTGCTGCTGCTGGGGTGGTTGCACTTGCGGCTGCACAGCTGACTGGGGAGGGATTCGCTGCTGCTGCTGCTGGACGACGTTCTGTTGCACTCGCGGGGTAAGCTGTACACTTGACTGCTGCTGAGAAGCTGCTCGCGGCTGCTGGAAGTTCTGTCGACTCTGCTGAACGCCTTGCTGAAGATTCTGTTGAACTCCCTGAAAGCCTTGGTGAAGGTTCTGCGGAATGAACTGCGGTTTTCGATACGGAAGTTGCTGAGGACTCTGCTGGGCGGGCTGGTAGATACGCTGAGCTTGCTGCTGGGCTCGCTGCTGCTGTGTCTGCTGACGACCAAGCTGCTGAGCGAGTGCGGGGCTCTGGCGAGCTTGCGGCAATGCTTGCTGTGAGGCATTCAAAATATGCTGTTGAGTTCGCTGGTTGATCTGCTGAGCTTGCTGGGTATTGAGTTGAGCTCCTTGTGCGTTACGCTGGCCAGTCTGCTGCTCGGGCTCAGGCTCGAGTTCAAAGATAGGGCTGTACCAGTTCTGTCCATACTGGGTAGTTCCACCCCCGTTGGTGATCCCTTTCTCGGGAGGAGGAATGTCATCGTAACCAGTAGAGTAGGGTGTATATGTTACAGAGCCGGGTATCTGACCTGCGATCATGCCACCACGGGCGTCAGGGATTGCGTTGCCATCAGCGTCGAGACAACGGTTAGGGTCGCTCATTGTACCGTCCATGTATATGATGTCGTCTTCAAGGTCGTCATCCGGAGCGGCAGTTGGCTCAAGCTCTCGGATTTGCGCCTGGAGACGAATGAACGAGTTGGCGGCCTGCATGGCGGCATGTAGCTCCAAGGCGTCAGTTCGGTTAATGTAGTCAAAATGCTCCTGCCTTGTGCCAGGCCGATCGAATGCGACACGGACAGCCCACATCTTGCCAGTGGTCACATACTCGCCCATCAGATGGTGCTTGTGGGCTGCGATGCCCATGCCGATTCCATGCTGTACTCCTGCTAGGTACATCTTGTCAGTGTCGCTATGCGGGCCGCCCTGCTCCATGTACTCTTCGAGGGCGTGGTACGTGTTGCGAGCCCAGTCCTCAGGTCGATCGGAGTAGCAGGTGCCGATCGGGTGGTTTAGGACAGCGCCAGTCTGACTGCGCTCTTGATGGGGGAGAAGACCGCGACTGTCGGTTCGCGGCTTGGGCCGCGGGTTCTGCTGGTGTCTGCTCATGATGGCGTCAAGCAGGGGCGCTGTGGTGGCTGCGGTGGTGGTGGTAGCAGCGTTGGTGGTTGTTGTGGTGGCAGCAGCAGCAGGAAGCTGCAAAGTCACTATCATCCGCTCGGGGGAGGAGG
>JAANBA010000437.1:0-29904 GCA_014621435.1 Neopestalotiopsis clavispora
GGCTGCACGCCGACCTCCTCGGGCACCAGCATGGCCGTCAGGTACACGACCCTGGTCTTGCGGCCCGTCCGCCGCTCGTCAAAGATGGGGAAGTCAAACGTGCCCCTCGCCAGCGTCTCGGGCGGCGGCAGCGCCGTGCCCTCGGGCTGCGACAGGTCAATGGTCCAGCGCTTCCAGTCGCCCGTCGGCTGTCCCTCGGGACCCTTGTAGTCCTTTGGGTTCCAAAAGTTGAAGACGTTGAACGTGACAAAGTGGCTCTCGAGCTTGAGGATGCCGCCTTCTTCTTCCCACGCGTTACCGCAGTGGATGATGAGGCCGTGGGGGGCAGTGTATTTACGGAACTCGCCCGCCTTCCAGTCTGGATGGCCTGGGGCATTTGCGTAGCGGGGAGTGACTAGGAACTCGGACGGCTGGCCCGGAATAAACTTCCAGTAGTCGCCGCCAGCCTTCATGATCTCGTCGGAATTGACCCCGAATGGCATGTTGGAGAGTATGATCCAGTTGTCGGTAATCCAGCCGTCGTGGGGCCAACCCGCCTTGTCCTGCTGAAACCAGTGCTCATTGGAAATACGCCCCTCTGGATCAATCGAGTAGGTGCAAATATCTCTGGTGCTGAGACCCTTGGCAGAATAGCTCCAGGTGACGAGCTCGTTTTTGTGCGGGTCGACCTTGGGATGAGCCGCAAAGGTCTTTGCGGCCACCTGGCCACCATATGGATCAGCGCCTCTGGTCTCGAGCGTGTCCGGATCCAGAGCGTACGGCAAGCCCCTCTCGGCCAGTGCGAGGACGTTGCCGCCCCAGTAGATGATGTTGGTGTTGCCAGTGGTGTCGTTGGCGAGCCGCACGCACGGGTGGTTGTCGTAGGGGTTCCTGTAGCGACCGAAGAGGCGGCGGCCGGCTTTGCGCTCCAGGAGCCACCGCTCGGTGTGGACGTACTTGATCTTCATGGACATCTTGCCGTCCTGGATTCGAAAGGCGCAGACATGCCCATCGCCATCGACAAAGGGGATGCCCTCCTGAGGGCAAAAGTGAGGGTCTACCAAGATGCGATACCACGTTCCGCTGATTTCCTTGGGGATATCGCCAAAAACAATAACCTCATCGAGTTCGCATTCGAACCGACCTTGGGGCAAGGTATCGATGGGATGATAGTAGTGCTCCCATGGCGAGGTGAGCCCAAAGCGGCGGTCACTCTCGCCCTCGTCAGCCGGAACTGTGAGAACAGTTTGCGCTACCTCTGACCCTAGCGTAGCCATTGTGTTATGATATTTCAATCACTAGTAAATCCAGGGTATATCTTTTGTGGATGCAAGCGTATAGGATGAGCTTAACCTTCCATCTATCTTATCACTATAACCCAGAAGATAGAGAGCTGCGCATATATCTTGACTCTGTATTACAGTAACGAACCTGCTTGCTGAACTGCGGAAAATACGGAATTGAAGATGCTCCGCGGAAGCTACTTGCTCCTGAAACTGATGAGCCAACCTCGCATATGCAAACGACCGGAATGTGGAGGAAAATGTATCACCTGGGGTAAATCCGGGGTAATAGCTTGGCCGTTCCACTTTCGAACGGATCGTGATCCTAGTGGTACGTTTGGATGTGAACAGAGAGTTGAGTGTTTACGTCCTTAGCTGGTACTCTCAGTCTAAACCTGCCTCGGTCAGAGATGAACATGAGGACCATTGTCTTATTTTGTTTGGACTAGGTTACACCTGATGTGGCCTTTCGCATTTTGCCTCAAGACACACATGTTCACTGTCGAGTCGAATGCTTTCACCATAATGGTACTTGAAGCTATAGTCACTGGGTACAAGACAAGAAGTCCATATATTACGATCTGTGCTTGATGAAAGCCAGTTTCTACAAGTGTTGCGCCAGAAAGTCTATTCCTTTCTGGATGGGCGCAAAGGCAGCATCATCACGCGCGAGTCTAGCATCGAAACCATGGGCAGCGCCTTCAACGAGATACAGCTCCGTCTTGACTCCATTCTTTTGTAGGTCCGCGTGAGCCCATTTGGCAAACTTTGCATCCACCACCACATCCGCCGTACCTTGGACAAAAACGGTGGGCGGAAAGTCGGGCCGCTTGAACAACTTTTCAGGGTCCACCAGATCGTACTCGTCGTCGGAGATGATTTTATCAAATTGAATACCCTTTCGAACCGACGTGATGAGATAGGCCGAACGAGGCGTGCTCAGATCGGGGCCGTTGGGGCCAAAGGGAGGCGGCGCAGCGGTCGGAGGTGGGAATTCCTCAAAGACCTTTTCAACAAATTCGGCCGGTGGCTGTGCGGGCGCATTTGGAGGACTGCCGCTGACGCCGCTGTGGTAGAACGGGTCGCGGAGATACTTGAAACCAAACAGGTCCAAGATCGCCTTTGGTGGATGCGTACGGGAAGCCTAGAATGCGCAAGATGCCCCTTAATCATCCCGATTCTCACACTAGAAGAAACTCACGAATCAACTTACCATCAACAGCGCGAGACCACCGCCACACGAGTGACCGAGAGTGACAATGTTCTTTCCATTGACCTGGACGCCATGATCCTTCTGGAGAAGTGCTGGAAGCTCGTTCTGCGCCCACTCGTAGGCGGCCACCGAGTCAGCGACTGGACCGTCCACCACGGAAATGGTGGGACAAAGACGGTAATCGGAAGTTACGGCGATGAATCCAACTTGGTGCAAAGCCTCTATAGACGCCGCCGGAAGCATTCCCCGGCTGCCGACGACATATCCGCCGCCGTGAAAGTACAGTGCTGTGCAGAAGCAAGTTAGTTTGGCGCTCACTCGGACAGCTCCGTTCTCTTCTGTTCCATCGACATTGCATACCGATTCCCTTGATTGAGCTGGTGTCCTTGGGCAGGTGTACGGTAGCTGTCAGGTTCACTGCCTGGCTGTCGTACTTGGCGACCTTGAAGACATAGTCAATGCTCGCCATGATGTCGTGGAAGAATTCCTCTGATGGTGCTTCAAATTTTGTGAAAATGGCCTTGTTGGGTCAAGAAAACGCTATATCAATGAATACGGAAGTCAAATGATGCAGACGGTAATCTGACTACTCGCAATGCTGATGCTCGACAACATTACTGCCATGGAGAAATGCACTTATAGCACTTACCCGCGTACAGACGCTATACTATGTACTACTAGCGGCTGCAGGGGTCACTAATTCCGCGGAACCGAATATTGCCATTGCGAACCCCCGATGCTATGGACAGGAGCTTGAACATGATTGAAGAAAAGGGCCGGCACTAAATCTAGTCACGTCACGGCAAAATTGGGGTTATTCGGAATCGCAGCAGGTGGAGCGACTATTGTAACGGGAATATAATTGCCGCTGATGTGAGCCGGGGGCCCCATCCTTTTCCCCGCAAGATAGGTACATACTTTGTCCAGCTGTTTGACTAGGTCAGTAGGAATGAGGAGAGCTCTTCTGTTTAAAACTCTTGAGAAAGACAAAAGGAGGATTGTTTTGAAACTTTCAGTGCTCAGTCTTCAGTGATATTGTATTTGATCCACTAAGAAAGATGTGAGAGGAATCCGTGTCGATTACCACGAGCTACGCGCTAATAATGACTACAGGGGGGAGTATACAGCATCGTCTGCCTTTTTCGAGGCACTATGGGATGTATGTCGCAATTGAGAAATCCTCACAATCTTTGGATTCGGGATGACTTACCAGATCACAGGCCGGTGTACGATACTGTTTCGTAAATCTGGGGTCAGATCATCCTAGCATGATAGAAGCCATGGTCAAAGGACAGCGCGAGAGGCGAGACAGCTTTCCTAAGTTCATTACTTGCCCGAGCGAGATGGTGGCCTTGTCCATGGCAGACGGCTACGCTCGCGTCACTGGGCAACCTCAGGCGGTCATTGTGCACGTGGACGTTGGCACTCAGGCCCTGGGGTGTGCCGTACACAATGCCAGTGTCGGTCGCGCGCCGGTACTCATCTTTGCCGGCCTGTCCCCGGTCACGCTGGAAGGCGAGTATCGAGGCAGCCGGACCGAGTTCATTCACTGGCTGCAAGATGTCCCGGACCAGAAAGCCATCGTGTCGCAGTACTGTCGCTATGCCGCCGAGTTGAAAAAGGGCAAGAACATCAAACAGATGGTGAACCGGGCGTTGAGCTTTGCCACGAGCGAGCCTCGAGGCCCGGTCTACTTGCAGGGAGCGCGAGAAGTCATGGAGGAGGTCATTGAACCGTACAAGATTCGGCAAGAGGTCTGGACCCCTGTGGAGCTTGGTGGACTTATGCCAAAGCAACTGGACACCATTGCCCAGGCCTTGGTCTCCGCTCGGGAGCCTCTCATCATTACGGGGTATAGCGGACGAGATACCACGGTAGTCCCTTTGTTCACCGAGTTGGCAAACATTGTCAAGGGTCTGCGTGTGCTCGACACCATGGGCTCGGATCTCTCTTTCCCTGCGGACCATCCCGGCTGGCTGAGCGTCCGGTACGGATCGGACGAGGCCATTCGCACAGCCGATGTCATACTGGTCGTTGATTGTGATGTCCCATGGATCTATACTCAGTGTAAACCGGCGGAAGACTGCAAGATTATCCATTTTGACGTCGATCCTCTGAAACAACAAATGCCTCTATTCTACATTGATGCGATACTGCGGTGTCGTGTCAACACCGCATTTGCCCTCAGCCAGATTGTCAGCTATCTGAAAACGGACTTGTCGGGCCAAATCAATGCCAATCAGGAGCATTTCAATAGTCGGTGGTCGACGTTACAAGCATCATACGACCAAAAGTTGAAGACGATAGCTTCGCAAGCTGAGCCCAAGTCGGACGGCTCGCTGAGTTGTGGCTATCTGATCTCGCAAATCCGGAAGGCGTGCCCTGGAGATACCACTTGGGTTATTGAAGCCGTTACCAACACGTTCACGGTGGCCGATCAGATCCAAGCCACTCTGCCAGGCAGCATCTTCAGCTCAGGCGCAGGCGGCCTCGGCTGGTCTGGCGGTGCGGCACTGGGCATCAAGCTGGCCACCAACGACCTGAATGGAGGCAAAGGAAAGTTCGTTTGCCAAATCATTGGCGATGGTTGCTTCCTCTTCTCCGTTCCCGCCAGCGTGTACTGGATTGCGCAGAGATATGAAATACCCGTGCTCACGATCGTGTTGAACAACAACGGTAAGTCAAGAATGAAGAATTCCACCACAACAACAATGTTATGACGAAGAAAAATTGAGCTGACTGGCAAAATCATCGTATAGGCTGGAACGCGCCGCGCAAGTCTCTACTTCTAGTCCACCCTGACGGACTAGGATCCAAGGTCAGCAACGAAGAGCTCAACATTTCATTTGCGCCCAACCCCGATTACGCCACCATTGCCAAAGGTGCTTCGGGAGGGAAATGCTGGGCGGAGCGAGCCGAAACTGCGGACGAATTGGCACGATTGCTTCCGGCGGCCGTTGAAGCTGTAAAAGGTGGCGTTTCTGCCATATTGGATGCCCGCATAGTATAGCCGGGCAGCGCGGTACCAATTGTTCAATGCTCATGTAGTAAATAGAGAGCTTAAACAGATGACTAGAGACCAAATTCGCTGGATGCTTTCCGTAAAGCACGAGAGCTTAGCACTACTGATTTCGAAATCTCAGTGATAAGAAGATATCGTCTACCACCCAGGTGCCGCGCAATGGCAAGAAAACCACCCGTAGCCCAACTTATGGTGGTTATCGATGGCATCATAATCAGGCTTAATTCTGAAGGGTGTTAAAATGATGGCTACTTCAACCATAACAGAAGGGAGAGCTTAAAGGCTGTCGATAACATGCCGGATCCCAACGCTAAGGATAGTAATATGGAACTTTTAATTTGAAACCGAGACCGAGACCGAGCAAAGACGTTTACACCTTTAGCGTCGTCGCCACTAAAGGCACTCAATGCTTATAAGGTATAGGGATCAAGCTCCATCTTTCCGCATATCAGTAGGGACTTCCGTGCAAAGCAAAGTCCAACCTGACCTATCAAGGGCTTTCGCGAATACGACAATGATGACTCGCAATACGATAAATAAGGGACCGACTCCATCTCGGTATGATACCAGTCCCCTCTCAGCGGCCTGCGCTAGTCATCCACCATCGAGGGTCCTGGCTGGGGGAAAAGGAGCGTGCATCGTGTATATCGAGACATTGAAATATTTAAATCAAATGCGACTTGTATTAGATGATTTGTTGAACCCTCAGTTTTCCATGTGTTATTACGCCACTTTATGCCAGTCCAAGTGCAACATGAAATCGAAATTATCTGCTTTAACCAATCTATGAGCACTTCATTGGGTTTACATCCGCATTCTGTCAATCATGGCGTCCCAAGCTCTCAGTGGCACAACTATTCTCGTCACTGGCGGAGCCGGCGGCCTGGGAAAAGCTATTGCGACGGCGTATCTGGAACAGGGTGCCAATGTCGCGGTCTGCGCTCGCAACAAAGACCGTCTCAATGCCGTGCGGCAGGAGTTTGGGTCGACGGGGCGCTTTCTGGCGCTCAAGGCGGACATTACGGACGAAACTGCTGTGCAGTCCATGATGGCAGAGGTTGTCTCCACGTTCGGCCGTCTAGATATCCTCGTAAACAACGCCGGCATGATTGACCGGTTCGACCCCGTGGGCGAACTGTCAAAGGAAAACTGGGACAAGATCCTTGGCGTCAACCTGACGGGAAGCTTCCTGTGCATGAAGACCGCGGTGCAGCAGATGCAGAAGCAGCAGCAGCAGGAGCCGGCCCCAGCGCGCCGCGGCGGGACCATTATCCAGATCGGCAGCGGCTCCTCGACGCTCGGCTTCTGTTCTGGCGCCGCTTACACGGTCTCGAAACACGGCGTGGCGGCGCTGGTCAAGAACACCGCCGGCTTCTACGGAGACGAGGGCATCTACACAATCGGGGTGATGCTCGGTGGCATGGTCGACACAAACATTCGCGAGGGGCTGGTCGCTCTGGGAGGGCCAAACCGCGAGGCGTACGCAAAAGTATCTGCCAACAACAAGTTCAGGATGGAGGATGCGGTTCGGTTGCAGGATGTTGCAAAGTACTGTATATTTCTTGCGGACAGGAATATTGCGGCCTCACTCAATGGAAGCTGTGTGCCTTTTAGCAAGAATTGGCCCAAGGCATAGTCGTCTCTAGCAGACTCACAGACCGTCAAGCCCACGTACTTCTGGTGAATCTATAATTTTCACGTATTGACTAAATTCTCACGCTCGATATGCCCCCTACCTTAGGGGAGCTTTTCAGACAATACTATGAGTGATAATGTCAGTGGGTACAATATTTCGCTTGCATGCTGCGCCGCAGCGTGCGGCCGCCTTTTCCATGTGTCTTTCATGTTGGCAATACTCTTGTCGCCCCTGTCATGCCCAAATCACCCCTCAGCGACCGAAATTTCCAAAAACACTTTCTTTGACCCCCTCTTCAAGTGCTCTCAAGTGTATTGAAAGTCTATCCGCGTTGACTCTTACTTTCTACTAATCATCATGGGCGCACCAAAGAGCTATTTCGGGGCCGGTCTCTTTAGCAAGGACCAAGGCTACAACTCTGCCGAAGACATCAAGCCGTGGCTCGCTGCCCTGTCGGAAAGCAAGGATGTGCTCAGCGGACTCGACAGCGCCGTCGCTTACCGCGAGTGCGAGGAGTGGCTCGGCCAGCTCCAAGTCGGACCGCGGTACGGCTTCACCGTCGATACCAAACTGACCGGCGGTGCCCACCCGGGCCTGGTCGCGACCAAGGATAACGTCATTGCTCAGGCCAAGGAGAGCTTGAGCAAGGTTGGCGTAAAGCAGGTCAGTGCTGATTTGAAAAAGTTTGTTGAAGCTTTGAGGGTTGAACTGTTTTACTATCTAGTTTGGAATTCTCTTCTTGCATGCTCCGGATGCACGTGTTCCTGTCGAGGAAACACTCGCTGGGTTCGACGTCCTCTACAATGAGGGCGTGTTCAAACAATTCGGCATCGCCAATCACAGCGCCGAACAAGTCGAAGAGCTCGTCAAGGTCTGCAAAGAAAAGGGGTTTATTCTGCCGAGTGTGTTCCAAGGCAGCTACAACCCCATAGCTCGTCTGCCAGAAGACGACCTGCTTCCCGTGTTGCGGAAACACAATATTGCTTTCGTGGCCTACAGCCCCATGGCCGGTGGTTTCCTCGCAAAATCAACCTCGCAATTCCAGCAGCCCGGATCTCTGCATGGTCGCTGGGATACGGCCGGATTTCTTGGCAAGGTGTACAATCACCTGTACAATAAACCTGCTGCGCTGCAGGCTCTGGATCAGTGGCACGAGATAGCCACGGCCGAGGGCATTTCGGGTGCAGAAATGGCTTACCGCTGGGTAGCTTACAACTCTGCTCTGACGGAGGATGACGGCCTGGTGATTGGGGCGACGACCATTGAGCAGTGGAAGAGCAATCTCGCGGGTATACAAAAAGGCCCTCTGAGTGCGGAAACGGCGGCAAAGATTGATGCCCTGTGGACGGCGGAGCTGAAGGCGGGGAGTACCTTTGACAACTTTGAGGCGATCAAGGCAGTCATGCTATCTGCTATGTAGTATTCCTGCAACGAACAACGAACAAGAAGATGGCAAGATGAGGATATCGATTGAGAGATCAGTTTCTAAGTCAATGACACGAATATTGGTATGTTTGAGTAACTGTTTGGCTGAGGGAACATCTTGTGAATTGGCTTCATAGCCCGTAATCTTCTTTTATCAAGTCAGCAGCCTTTTCCGCCACCGTATATACCGACGTGACAATATGTCCGCGCGGGATAAGGGGCATGATGCTGGAGTCCACGACTCGCAGATTTGCAACGCCATAGACGCATAGCCGGGCATCGACCACATCTCCCTTCTCCAAAGGCAGCATAGCACAGGTTCCAACAGGGTGGTTATTGGTCAATGTGGTCTCCTTGATGTAGTCCTTGGCCCTCTCCAGCGTGTTGGCGTCCGCATTCCTGCCCCCGAGCCCTTGTGCCCTCTGCCCGTCGGGTTTTAGATATGCATCTAGCGGTGATGACTTCGCGAGGACCTCGAGCGCCATCAAGTGTCGCGCAAAGACCTCAATATCCAGCGGGTGAGAGAGATAGCGAGGGTCGATGACGGGCGGCGCGCTCGGGTCGGCCGACGAAATGTGCGACGAGCCCCGCGATAAGGGGTGCAGGAGGGAGACGCCGAGGCTCACGTAGTTGCCCGGCTTGACGTTGCTGACCATGCCGCTCTGCTTGGGCCCGTTGTGCAGGTTGACCTGGGCTGGCAACATGAAGAGGGCAGCAGAGGCTTCGTCTTTGATGTGACCCTGGAGAATAGACTCGACATAGTTGTAGTGCGCCTTCTCGAATGAGGATCCAGATTATTCGACCTTGGCTGCAGACTTGGCGAGTATGTCTCTGAAGAGTTCTTGATGCTGAGGGTCCATCTTTGACAACTCGTCCGAGATGATTGGCATTAAAGCACATGAAGGAATGGCGCCACCTGCCAATGGACCAGCTTTGTGCTCCTGATACATTTGCACTGGAATTCAAAGTTAGTAGATATTCGAGCCATAGTAGTATACTAGATGGGTATAGTTGTTGGATGATTATAACTAGTACTGAATAGAAGCTTGGCCATACTGGTGAGAACGACTTACTAAAAGCGTTGACAAACTCTGGTTCTTGACGTAGCAAACAATCACCAGTCATGACTCCGTCCGCTGCCTCGAAACTTATGCCAGTCATGACTCCGTCCGCTGCCTCGAAACTTATGCCAGTCATGAGATGGTCCTGTAGATTCTGACCCACGTTGTTGTTCTCAACCTTGGTAGCAATGCCAAACTTATCCAACATGAGCTTGTTCCCGATGCCGGATAGCTCTAGCAACTTTGGAGACTGATATGCGCCAGCCGCAAGAATAACCTCACGGCCTGCCTGAACTTGATGTTCATTAGTACCATTATCATCTTTCAGCTTAAAGACAACTCCCTTTGCGCTGGTCTCCTGCAGGAGGATCCTGCACACCGTGGCGCCCGTCACGACGTGAAGATTCGGCCTGTCACGTACTGGTGCCAGGTAAGCACTGGCAGCATAGCTGCGGGTTTTCGTGAGAGGATCGATACTGGCTGGAGTGCTCCATGCGCCTATACCGCGGCCGCTGTAAGGGTCTTGCGTCACGCCAAAGCCAAGTTGACGAAAAGTGGTGTTCCACGCCCTGCCGAGCGGGTCTTCGGTAAAGCCGGTAAACGTCGCCTGGATCGGACCGTTGCTGCCGCGGGTGGCCTCATCGATCCAGTCAATGTCCAGATGCTTGGCAAGTGCCTCATCGGGCGGGTTGAGTGTATGAGACTTGCGAAAGTACGGTTCTACGTTCGACCAGCCCCATCCCGGGTTGCCAAGCGACTCCCACGTATCGAAACCGGTGGCCGATGGGGGAACAAAGACCTCTGCATTGATGGCACTGGATCCACCAAGAGCGCGACCCTGGGGATGGCCAATCTGGCGAGAGTTCAGGTTCTCCTATAAAGTAATTTAGCGATTGTTCCGTCTAGTATGGCCAATGAAAGCATGAGCTTCTCTATACCTGAGGCACCGTGATAAAGTCCCAATCCAGCTCCGTGCCAAGCACTGCTGACCACATGGCCGGGATAGCGACACGGGGATCAGCAAGTGCGTCCCCTCCAGACTCGAGAACAAGCACCGAGACGTCGGCATTCTCACTGAGCCGGGCGGCGACAACGAGCCCGGCTGTGCCTCCACCGACGATGACGAAATCGTATTCTTGGTTCATCGGAGCCATTTTGGGCTGGGTTTGAACAATGAGCCCTGGTCGTAACTAGAAAGAAATTCAAAGATGGAAGGAGAGTTGCAGTTGCGTTTGTTAATGCCAATTGATACTTAATTTTCTTGCCTCGACAGTATGTTTACTCAGTACTTTGAATGATGATCTCATACGAAGGTGGTGGGCGAATTGAATGGTTGCGTTTCCGTGCCGTAAGTGATATATGCTTACAACGACGGGTCATTTTTTCCACTTTCATGCGTGTTGCTTGTTGGTGGCAGTATGATGCATAGTCTGCATTGGTAACCACGGGCGATGAATGTGAGACTGCTAGTTGCACGACAATTTTCTGCTCAGGATCCATTATGCCTGGCGGCTGCCCGAAAATACCATGCACTCAGGCAGGGGTCCAGTTCCAACAGTCAAGATGCATATTATAGCGTCAGCCGAAAACGAACATCGTTTGAAGTCTGTCAGTCCAGAGCGGAAACCGACGAACATATCATTGACAATCGCAGACCGATCACACGGAACGTCAAGTCGGCCGCCGGAAAAATAGGATCGACTCCGAACCTGATGCCGGAGCTGGCTGTTCAATGGCTTACCTGTATAACAGAAAAAGGAAATATCATCGCAATCCGCATTTGACGTAAACGAGATACGCTCATATACTTCAGAAATTCCATTGAAGGAGCTTGAAGAGTGTTGCGCCCGGCTCCGACGTTCGTTTTTAGGGCATGCATACGTGATATGACCATTTTTTGGACTCATGGCTACAAAATTAGAGGCTCTTGTACGAAGTGTTTAATACTATGGCCTGTAACGCTTTTGTTGTAGCGAGCCACAGCAGCCCCCACGCGCCGCATATGGCTCAGCCATCACAGATTCAATAATTGAAGCCGGCGTTTGAGTGCCATGACTGGAGAGAATCAGATAGAATAGATTCGTGAGCATATTATCCCAAAAAAAAAACAAAAAAAAAAACATATCTGCCCTTATTGTATTTTAAACGAGACCGGTCACCTACTTGCTTCTATTTCGTTAGAGAATTGAACTATTTTTCCAGCGAACAAAGATAAAATAGCACCCTTCCCGTTGCAGCGACATCGAATAAAAACACGAAGAGAGGGAGAGAGAAGAGAAAGGAAAATTTTGGGTCTGTAATCGGATTCTTCATGCCAACGGGACCAGAGATTCAATCAAACGTTCCACGTCTCGAGCACCTAGTAACCCTGGATTTTCCAATGCTTCCCTAATCCCTTCACATTCTCTCAACTGACGGAATTGATTCTCTTGTTCAAGGTCCGACCGCATCATATGATGAACGAACACAGCAATAGCATGCGCGGCATCTCTTTCGATCCAATTGAAGAGTGGGCCAAGCCTCCGGAAACCCGAAAGGTCTGCATCAGTCAGATATGGTGTATCCAACAGTTCTTTCACCGACAACGAAAGCCTATAGCGATTTGAGCCAATGTTCTGTTTCAGGTGCTTGCGCCATTCCTCCATATTTATGATCCTGAATGAATTATGACGCAAAGAGCTCCATTTGAACAGCGAGTGAGGAGCTCTGGGGTCATCCATCGTCAGGGTGAGTGCTTTGGCGGCTTGGTGCTGTGCTTCGCCATTCTCCATACCATAGGCCCGGTAATTATCGAAGACTTGAGCAAGAAAACGAATAAACACAATACGTTGCCGCTTCACCTGAGTGATGACCCCACTGTGCTTAGAGTTGGACAGCGCTGCGTTGGCAACTACGAATCCATCCAAGGGGTAGCTGAGAAGTAAAGGTGTCTTCTCGACCTCTAGACTGTCGCGGAAGTTGCGAAGTAGTGCTTCTTGGAGCAAACCACTTCCGAAGGAACGGTCGAAAGACGACTCAGCTGCCTCTAGTACGACTTCCGACTGGATCATGTTACATTCCCAACGCAGAGCTGTCTTTACGTCGGGAAGTGGCGCATCCCCATGGAGGATTCGTTCTAGTTTGGTGTAAAGAATCCCAAGCCAAACTAAAGCAAGGTCCGATCGACTGAATCGCTGGCCAGTCGCAATATTGATTGTCTGCAGCCAAGCTTCATGGTTCTTAGCGTACGAAACACATGGAAGTACCCCCGCGACAGCTTCTCCGGTGGAGGTTAATCCCGTCCTGGCTAGTTTTGCAGCGCAGTCATCACATACTATTGTATCTGCTATGATATCCATCTCAGCGTAATTTCCCATAGTCAAGGGATATACGAGCTTCGACAGGCTATTAATCGGCGGAAAATGCTGAGTAACATTGGTCTTCGGGGAAGGCCTTAAGACAAGCACGAGAACAACATTGGACCCTTTGCATTGGGCACAACAGCCGGAGAAGTGTTCATTGGCTTTTGTTGGTCGCATGAAGCCGGGGACCCGAAGCTTCAGGGATTCGAAGAGGACATCCTCTGGTTTGTTGGAGTCGATATGCTGAGGCTGCTTGAGTGTCGATGCGAGCCTCGCTTCCTCTTCAAGATACTCAAAATGTGTGCCGGAACAATCCTGCAACATATCCGACGAATCCTTTGCATATGTCTTTGTTGAAATTCGTCGGACTCTGATTACACCAGTTTTCATCAATGTCGTAGGTGTCATTGTATTGCCCTGAACAATTTGGGAATATGACCCCGGTAACGGTCCAGCGTTCGAGATGTGACTACCCCCACGTAAAGGTGTGGTTGGTGGCAATGGATGCTCATCCATGCGAAGATTGGCCTCAACGTCCTTCAATAACTGAGATTCTGTGGAGCCAATGTCTTCTTCTCCGGCAGTGCTGTCCAGTACTAGGTCGACCTTGTCTAGCCATTCGCCCAACATTTGGCTTTCTCCTCTGAGCTTTGCTGAGATAGCTATTGATTTCATATTGTCCTCATTGAGCATTATCTCGCGCATGAGTTCTTCATCGATAGTATCTTGGGAAAATAGACCTGGAATATTGACCCGCTTGTTTCCTTGGAGAGAAATCTCGTCTTTCCCAAGAACTTGCGCATCGGGTATTGACACACGGGTTAGATTTTCGTAGGAAACCTGTGGCAACTCATCCCAGGTGGTGTCATAGTCCAATTTTGGGTTGCCTTTATTTGGAGGGAGCAATGTTGAGAAGCATCCCTTCGTTGACAGTACAAACGTTTTCCTTGAGTCTGTATCCGTGTAGAGTAATGCAACATGGGGGCTGACAGCAAACACTGATAAGCCAACAGTGATGTTGCACTTGCTTGGCTTTGATACTCTTTCTCCGAATATAGATATGATGCAGGCCTTCCCATGCATCCCGTATCCTGTAAGGTTTCGGGCGAACTCGCGAATTGTCTCCTCAAAGATCTGGCCATCAGTCATGAGGAACCAGAAACCGCAGTTCTGGAGCCTGAGTCGGCATTCGGGATCGTGCAGGAGCACATTGGGATCGGTGCCACCATTGGATTGAAGTCTATCCATCATCGAATATGATAACGGCCGTTCGGCGTCGTCACTCCATGGTAAAATGGTGATATTGTCTTGAATGCTTCCAGGTATCAATGAGCAAACACTCTGGATGGCATATTTCTCTACCTCAAGCGTTTTTCCATATGTGCTTCCCGAAACATCCACGCAAACGGAAATCTTAGATTCTCTGAAAGATTGCGATACTTTGTTGTTGACAGCAGCAGTCGCGCTTAGATTACTCTGAGCTGGTGTGCAATCGCTTGTTAGTAGTGCTGCCATGGTGTGATCAATGCGGGAAATCTGTATTTGTGATCGTCGAGTGACTTCTAAGGGGACATATTTGAGTTTGAACTCGTGGATGAGTTAAGCTCCGACAGCCTCACAGCCTCAATCCTCTGATGAGGGGGCAGCTTGGGCTTTTACATGTGCAATGCCCAATTCAATTATTGGGGAGGGATTCCCTGCTTTCACGCTACCACATGCACGTACTATGTATGCACCAACCACCGACTCATGTCTGCTCTGCTGCCAAGGGTACAGAATTATGACGCCTTTCCCCCAGGTGTCATGCGTCTATTGGCCAATTTGCGCATAGCCTGCCTCGAGGCAGTACATTGATGGCTGAGCCTGAGATATGCATACAAGGCAGAGCAAGGGTGGTCAGGTGGGCTGTGGTTTTGGAGAAGGTTTCAGAGCGTACCTGAGTCATCTTAGCCGAAGGGTTTATACATTTATTCATTCAATCACTACATAACAACCGGCAACAAAATCATGGCTTAGCCGTTTGTGGCTGGCTAACCTCGCAAAACCACCAAAAGATTTTCGCGTCTCGCCTTTTAGTTTTCCTTGTGCGTCAAAATTGTATAGCAAAAGTTGGGATTACGGTAAGATTGGCCAACAAGGTGATCTAGAGGATGAGAAACGGTGGCCAACACAGACCAGTTGCTGCCACGATTGTTTGTGTGGACATACGCGAAAAGAAATTGCATTTGATTTGGATTGAGAAGGAGCGATAACTCGGCATCTTTCAACGATGATCAGTTTCCTAAAATAAAGTCGATACTTTCCATCTCCTCCTCCTCCTCCTCTTGCGCATTTGGTCTGTGAGCTACAAGGTCATTCCTAGTAAACATCCAGTGTATGATTACGACGAAACCCGTTGTCGGAACTGTAAAGGCAAACCACAACCAGATCTTCCGCGGATCATTGAGCCAATCTACTTGATTGAAAAACGGCATGGCGAAGATAGCCTAATCAATTAGCAGCTTCATGGATTAAATTTTGGAGGAGGCTTACAGCAAAGGTGGTCGCTGGAAGAAACGCCATGGTGACGAGCGCAATCTGAGAAATATTAGAGAAAAAAAAGTGGGAGTGTATCTTTACCAAGAATGATCTAAGGCTTACTGTCTTCATCGAGATACTATCTTTTCGCGTGTCCATGGCCATTTGATGCGATTGTCTCATCATGGTTTGGGAGCATCTCGCTTGTGCCCTAGCAGATGCAAGCAATTTTCGTACGTATTTGCCATTATTGACTTGTATGAGATCGTTCCTCCATTGGCTGACATGATAGAGCTGTGAGGTATCAGAGTCCGTGTCTTTTCCATTAAGCAGATTCTGATGAAATGCTCACTAGCTGTAAAACAGTGTCAGACCTCTTCTGGACTTCTCGATGCAACAGTTGAAGAGAGACGATTTGATTTAGTATGGTACTCAAATCTCGCTTCTTGTGTGTTGGGGTTTCTGCCGGGTTGCTTGGCAGGACATTGCTCTGAATTTTGCCAATAATCTTATACGCTGACATGAGGTCTACTGTTATCATTCTGGTGATTTCCAACTCGCTCTCATATTTCTGCAAATGCGAAACGATGCAATGCAAGTCCTTTCGTACGGCAGAGTGTTTGAGGATTGAGTCGAGATCTGGCCCAGAAGCTTCGGCTCCTTCGACTGTTTCCCCCAACAGGCGTGTTTCCTTCGGGGCTTAGCCGCGCTCAAGTGCTATCAACAGAGACGGAGAATAATTGCCATGGTGAGGTACGTACGTAATATATGAGCTGCCTGTTGATGGAGCCAAGACTATGTTTCCACCAGGTGGTCGAGCTTGATAGGAGCACGGAATGCACAACTAGAATGTGGGTGTCTTCATCCATGTTACCCATGCCTTGAGTTGTTTCTTTGAGCCTCTGGAGAGGTTCGCGAGCCAAATCGTACAGGCGACCGTCTTGGAAGTCGATACACAAGGCAATACATGACTTCTTGGTATATCGACAGTAGACGCCAATTCTGGATGGGCGAATATCATATTTAATATGATGCAGATGGATGTATTCGTGTGGGTCCAGCTGGTAACTACCTGCACTCAATGCATGTCGACCTTCCTCGTCGAGGCATGCTGCGGTGACACGCACTGGAAGAGTATACCAGCACGTGTAGACATCACCAATCCGATCGTCATTGAATGACCTACTACTAAACCCCATGGGAAATTCTGCATCCATCGAAGCGATAAAATCAGGCGGCGCATGGAGCTTGGATAGCAGCCACTTCAAGGCAAAACTGTTGATTCTGAGCCTTTTCTTATCCATAGGTATATTTTCTGCGCCGGGAACCAGGATGAAACGATTGATGAAGCTTTGGTCTATCAGTATGACCAGGATCAGATCTATAGAATCAATAGATACTTGCCACACAATAAAACTACTCTCGTCGCATATCTTGTTGAAGTTATGTGAGTCATGATGTCCACTGCTTGTGACGGTGGCAGCTTACCTTTCGAAAGTGTAACAAGTTAGTATCATCGAGAGTGGTCTCCTTGATCTCGGAGTCTCTGTCGTTATTCTTGGCTAAGACTTTAATGTTGCTTTTCTTTGAGAGGCTGCTTTCAAATTCACTTATTGCTTCCACGGCTCGTTCGTGAGATATTCTGCAAGTTTCAATACACTGCCTAAGCCGAGAATACAACGATTGGGGCCTTACATTGTTGGGATGTAGTCTTTGATGCCGCGAGGCCATTGAGGATGCTTAGAAGGCGGTGTCGCGGAATGTTTTACTGTCAGATATGGCGTTGCCGGAGATCCCAGTTTATAGATTGAAGCGCTTCCGTCATTCTTTTCGCCACTTGTGAAAGTTTGCATTGAGGGTTTTGGTTCGGCATCACTCATACTTGCTGAGACAAACGGTTGAATTTTCGATTGCAAGCGGGATGCGAACCATTGCATGTATTACAAACCATTTGAGGGGTACGCTGAAGGCCAATCATCGTGTGATTGCAAGCGACTGTCATGCACCAATCAGTCTCAGCTCAGTCCTGATCTGGAGGAGGGAGGCGTAGCCAACACAGCCACCGACGCTGCATAATTAGTGTCATGGGCTTTAGGCTTTCAAGGCGATACAGGTATGTAGATATGCTGCGCTCAACGTGAGGAATCTGCCTTGGGGCCACGCCCATCGCGTCTTCCCGTCCTCGAATGTGCCTGACATAGAGTATATGGTAGATTGATGGTTCCTTTCCAAGCTCAGCGCTGCGTACACTTGGAAATGAGCAATTAACCCCCACCACGACCATCAGCACCAGCACCACTGTGACACGCGGCTCTCACAGCGAGGACCGGCAACTATGCCAGACCATCAAGACCAGCCCGAAGCACCCACGATCCGAGGTTCTGAGCCTCCAACTTTGAAATACACAACATTCTACTCAACCTCGTGGACAGCACCCACCCAGTCAAATCGATCGCATGAGGCCGAATCAATCCAGCAGCCGGGCGTTCCACAAGATACACCAACACATGGTACTGCAATCTCGAGCAGCGCGTCAGTAACGGCTACAGTTTACTCGGACTATTCTACGACTCCATGTGCAGGTCGTTCATAAGACTCGAGAGCCACTTGCGATTGCGTGGACGCAATTGCGATACGGCCTGGGTTCAGCGCTGGCCTTACCAAACAGCACTCGAGAAATGCTTAGTCTACAATCATTGACATGGTCGCAGAAATTTCGGAAATTCCTTGGGTGAATTGAGGGACAATGTAGAGCATTTAGGCCGAAGCGGCGCGTGCTCAGTCGCCTACTGTGGATACTTCGTTGTGTCACAGAACTCCATATCGGTAGTCGAAGATTCGAAGATATGGAGGTCTCTTGAGCCCATGCCTAGTTGCACATTGGTTGATTGTTACAAGCAATGGCTTCACTCAGGATTTGTGTTGTCTTTGGAGAATATCCAATTTGAGGGAAAATGGTTGCGGCAGACGTGATATTGAAAACTGGGAAAATAGGGCCTCTATCTGCTGCGCGGGAGCTAGGATCCGGGCCAAGTACCCTTCACCGTCAAGTCGGCAGTCACCAGCTCATCTCGAACGGAGCGAGCGGGATACTGAGTGTTCTGAAAGTTATGGTCGCATGTACTGAATTTTCTTTTCTCATTCAATACTACTGATTGCTCCTATTTTTCCATCAATAATTTATTACTTGATTTTCCTATCTGGCCTTCTTCTCAAAGCGGCCTCTTCCAATTAGCTTGAGATTCAAATGTACAGTCGACTTTTGCGCGGGGCTTAACAATCACGCATGGTCTGTAAGTATAAGAAAGCTTCTTGAAGCTAGCAAAATCCCGTCTCGTCTAGTTTGGCTCGGATTTTGCAACTCTACAGAATTGCCTCTACTGGGGTGTTTTGCGTGGTGAGTTCTCAGAAACGATGCCTGAGGCCAGGACTAGGATGTCGAGTGCGAGCCCCGCGGAATCCCAATCGCATCTGCCCGCGCATGATATTGGCTGTTGAAGCTTCCAGGGGGGGGGGAAAAAAAGGGAAAAAAAAAAAAATTGACCTTGACATCCGCGGAACCTCATCCAGCCCCGGCCGCGGCGGGATGTGGCGGCGCCGGTGGACCCCGATCCTTAGCATGCCGGAACCACAACCGAGCTCCGCGGAACTCCATATTGGCAAACTGATGGTAAATCGATGGTTGGAGTTAGTATGTCCACGAGGCCATCAAAGCGCATCAATGCTTTTTGGAGGTTGTACGCAGCAGCAGATAGTTTTACAAAAAGATGCAGAAAGCCATCTGCGTAGCCTAGCAAATCACACTCGTGACTGGAATATAGCTGATTCTGTCAATATCCTAAGCCTGTGCCGAATCTGTCTCAAAGAAGACAAAGCATCCATATTGAAATAAAATTCTCATCATGAGTGGACCGAAGCTTGAGCACGGGGGCTTCCCCATTCCCTGGACGCCCACGGTTCGACCTGAAGATGAGACCAACATGTACCCGTACAAGAAGCAGGCCCCGAGCACCAAGAGGCTACCTGCAGGCTGGACTTTTGCACCAGGGCGGCGCCCTTTCCATCAAGAAACCATATTTGATGAAGTGGTTGAGATACCAATGAGAGATGGAGTAAAGGTGCGTTCAAAAAGAAAAAGTCACACAGTAGACCATTGCAGGTTTCAAGACTAATACGATGACCAAATAGATTTATTGTGACATATTTAGACCCGTCACCGACGAAAAGGTCCCCGCCATCTTGGCAGTCAGTCCATATGGCAAAAATGGACATGGTAAGTCAATACGGTGCTAGTATCAGTTTGATGCTGGGCTAACCATGATATCGCGACAAAGGTTTTCGTATCTTTGATAACATTCCGTTCCGACTGGGGCTACCAGAGAGCGCCACCTCTGGTCTAGAGAAGTTCGAAGGGTGCGCATTCCAGCATCAAGAAGTGAGGTCTATATTGCTAACCAGGTTGCATTCACAGCCCTGACCCTGTGGAATGGTGCCCCCGAGGCTACGCCATCGTCAATGTAGACATCCGTGGTTCCTGGGACAGTGAAGGGGATCTTTACATTGAAGGAAGCCAAATGGGTAAGGCAGTTTCCCATGATGTCGCTGTGCCAGAGATTAGGATTGGCTAACAGATAATTAGGCGTTGATGGCTATGACACGGTTGAATTCATTGCAGCACAGTCATGGTGTAACGGCGCTGTAAGCATGTGTGGAAACTCTTGGCTAGCCACAGAGCAGTGGGCGACTGCCATTCAGAAGCCGCCATCGCTCAAGTGCATCGCGCCTTGGGAGGCGTTCACGGACAAGTACCGCGACCTGATCTGCCGCGGCGGTGTCCCCAAGACCAACTTTGCCTCGTTCATCTTCAACAAGACGATCCGTGGCAGAAACCGCCGGGAAGACATTGGCGCGGCACTCACCGAGTGGCCCCTTTTCAACGGGTACTGGGAGGACAAGGTCTATGACACCAAAGATCTCACCTTGCCCATTTATGCGCTCGTGAGCTACTCGTCGGGCAACCACGGCTCCGGAACCGTGCGAGGCTTCAACAGGGCGGCTTCCAAGGACAAGTGGATTCGTTTCCATCCAACACAGGAGTGGTTCGATCTCTACACCCCGCAGTACATTGACGACCTGCAGCGGTTCTATGATCGTTATCTTAAGAACATTGACAATGGGTGGGAGCAGACTCCTAAAGCCAGGGTTTCTATTCTCACCTATGGCGATCGATCGCAGCCGGTATGTAACCATGTAATAAAAGCTTGCGTGAATACTCATCTAACATAACTGGAAATACGATAGGGTCCAATGTGGGATGTGCCATTCGCCGACTATCCGGTACCCTCGACCGAGTATCGTGCACTCTACCTCCAAGATGCCGGAAAATTGGCTGCCTCACCACAAGCCAAAGAGGCCTCTGTTGCCCACTACGCAGACAGTTACCAGGCAAAGCCGTCTGAGTTTCAATTGACCTTCGACAAGGCCACCACACTCGTTGGTCACTCCAAAGCGGTACTGTGGATGTCTTGCCGAGACAAGGACGACATGGACGTCTATGTTTCCATCCGTAAGCTGAGCGCCAGCGGTGAAGTACTTGAACACGTCAATGTCCCATGGGAAAAGTTGCCGGAAGGCGTCAACACTCAACATGACGTTCCTATGGCCCAAACTGTCAAGGTGAGTTGAGAAAACTGTCGTAAAAGAGCGAAATGATCAAGCATCTTGGGCCATCCATCCACTGACATGTCGGGTGGCAAACACAGTATACTGGACCGACTGGCATCCTACGGGCCTCGCATCGCGCCCAGGTTCCCGAGCGGAGCACTCCCATGATCCCGTACCACCCACACGACAAAGAGGAAAAGGTGACCCCGGGAGAGGTTGTCAAGCTGGAGATCTCCCTCTGGCCCATGGGTATCCACTTTGAAGCGGGAGAAAGCCTCCTGTTCCGTGTCCAGGGCTTCATTGACACGAGCTCGGATTTTCCCAGCCACATTGACAAGAAGCTCGATAATCTGAATGAGGGCCAGCATATTATCCACTATGGTGGCAAGTATGATTCGAGCATCATTGTGCCTGTTGTTCCCCTGCCATCCCAATAGTTTTGTAGCTAAATTGAAACCGATGGCGTATTTTCTTGCTTTCATGAGTGCACTCTAAAGTCATAATATGTGAAATCATATGAATGTTGAGCAATCTGCGGACTTCAGTCGTTTCAGGGCATCGTACACCAGCCCAAGTAATCGACTCCCAAGACTCGGGCTCTCATCAATCAATCGTCCTTCACCTCATTGTGTTGTCAATTGCCAGACATCGGTCCGAACAGATGTCGTTTTTCTGACAACGAGGTTCGGAATTCTTTGACCTCAGGCGTTGATCATATTTGCGTACATGTTCAGCTCTGTCTGCATAAAGGGCCGTGGCTCGACTAATAGCACTTGAACGCTCTTGAAGTCGTGGGATGGTCAACGTAAATTGGGAATGGTAAACAATAACAAACTACTGTGGATTATAAGTCTTCTATCAACATCAACGAAGGTGGTCCAAAATTGCCCAAACTAGATCGCATGACACCAGTATTTTGCTGGGTTATGCACATAGAAGATGGGTGCACTACGCAAATCGGTGGAGGAGTAAAGTCGGACTAGGGGGTCGCTGTAGACGGGTTTGGCCGCCTGCACGGGCCATTTCCCTGTACTAGCTAGGTCGGACTTTCAGAGCCTCCGGTCGCCAGGAAAATTCCCAGAAGCTCGCGTACGGGGATAGCTTCAATTGAGCGCTGGGTTGATTGGCAGCGAAGAAGGGTGTTGATAGCAAGTCCCGCTCGCCACCAGCATTTCAGATTCTCACCATGGCCTCGTTACGAGAGGTCCCTCGCGCGGCGAGGCATGTGCTGAAGACTTCATCGCTACAGTCCTCCACGCCTGCATTCCGGAGATGCGCATCAACCGAGGCTGCTGGCGCGCCCGCGTCTGCCAATGCGGCGCCTGCAGTGTTGGGTATCGAGACCGAGTCGGGTCTCGCATCGCCAATTGTGGAGAGAAGTCAGATTCAGATTCAGGACCCGAGGAAACGAGCAAGTCGGAGAGAAATGGAGCTGCCGCATTCAAGGTCAGTTTGCTAGCCATGAAGTGTTATTCGCAGCGGTTCAAAGGCCTAACCATTGCCTCACCTGCAGATACCGGTATCATCCACCAAAGTACTATAGAGGTCCTCTGCACCCGGTCCAACCGCCGCCGTCGTCCGACCCCGTGGCCCGTGACTTCGTACCGGGACCCTTCAACCTGCCGCGCCTCAAGCAGACGTTCCACAGCACCGTCGCATCCGACATCATGACACTGGCATACCAGCACAAGATCCCCGGCACGCCCGACAAGCCGGAGCGGATACGACTGCGAAACTGGGGCGACGAGACCCCGTACATGGAGAACCGTCCGAAGCGTGGACCGCGTGGCGCCGACGTGCTGCTGCCGCTGGAGCAGCACATTACGTACCGCAACGTCCCCGAGATCAAGTGCATCCACATTGCCTCGTTCATGCCGCTGGCCAAGAAGAGCCAGGACTACGTGACGGTGGCCAAGGCCGTGATCCAGAGCATCACGGGCGTGCGCCCCGAGGCCACGCACGTCAAGCACAGCGTCGCCCAATGGCAGATTGTCAAGGGCGACCGCGCCGGTGTAAAGTGCACCATCCACGGCCACCAAGCCTACGAGTTTCTCGACAAGATGATCAACCTCGTCTTCCCCAAGATCAAGGAGTGGAACGGTATTGCCGGCACCACTGGAGACGGCGCCGGAAACTTGGCCTGGGGTTTCGCGCCCAGCCACATGATGTTCTTTCCGGAGGTCGAGGCCAACTACTCTCTTTACCCTGCAAAGGTATGTACTTTTGAACACGGTGGACTCGTGATAGAAAACATGCTAATTCAAAATCTCTAGATGATTCCAGGTTGCCGAGTCTTCGTCGAGACCACAGCCAAGTCTGACAGACACGCCCGCTTACTGCTGCAATCACTAGGCATACCGTTCCATGGCAAGCTGATCGATTAAGATGGAGCTCGAGAGCCGTGCCTGGAACGAAATGTGTACATGAATTATCATATAAAAGCAAACCATGTGTAGAGTGTAATATATGTGTATCACCAATGAGAGGTTCAAATAATTTCTGCACTTGGTATCTTCTTGTCATTGCAGGTATCTTTTGCTCATGCGGCCGTGCCAGCAAGGCTTCTCTATCTATGGAGAAAAATCACATGTCCGCCCAACGCCAAAATATGCTAGTCATGATGTGAAGTCATCCTTTTGCCCATGTCATTTCATCTCGAGTTGCACTCCTGTTTTTTTCCCCTTTCGCTCCTCAGTTCTCCGCATTCGAGACCTTGTCCCTGAGGCCGTTGATGACAACGTCCACGGCATCCATATTCGTAGCGTCGACCTTGTCCGCCTCTTTGCCTTCCCTCTTGGCCAGCTCCTTGCTGACAACGTCCATGGCGGGCTGGTAGTTTCTGCACGCCGAGCTGAGCGCATAGACGGCCTTTCTCCTGACATCCTTCTTCTCAGGCTCGGCAGTAGCAGTAGCCTCAGCGGCGGCACCCTCCTTGGCGAGGCGCTCGCCCAGGACCATGGCGACCAGCTTCTCCAGGCCGCCGAGGGCGACGAGGCGCTCCTGGGAGGGCTCGTTGTTCTGGACGGCGGTGCCGACGACCCAGGCGGCCATGCGGCGAATCTCGTCCTCGTCGTGGCTCAGGAGGCCGAGCAGGGGGGTCCAGAGGCCGAGCTTGGCGAGCAGGTTGGCGTTGTCGAGCGACTCGATCAGCTGCTCCAGGTTGTCGAGCGCCGTCAGCTTGGACTCGAGCGTGATCTCCGGGTCCGCCGACATGACGTTCTCCATGGCGGCCACCATGAGGTCGGCGTCCGAAGGGCCGCCGAGCAGCGCGGCGATGGCGTCGGCGTTGGGGCCGCGGTACGGTGCCGAGGCGACGGTGTTGTCTTCTTTTTGGGTCGAGGCGTTGATGCTCCACTTCAGGAGATCGTTGAGTCGCTTGTCGCCATCCATTATGAAATTTGTGGTTGTGGAAATTTGGGTATCTTTTTTTTAGGTTGGACTTTTTTGTTTCAGGCCGTCTTGCTGTGTAGCTGCGACTAGTATGTGAAGCTTCGAGTGTGCAGAAATCGTAGGTGGGGTGTGTGTCTTTGGTGTCCGAGGAATTCGTTATAGGTGGTGGTCTGTAGTACGTTTCTGTGAAGATGGGTTCGTCTTGTTAAATCACAGATTCAATTGTACTGTGAAGAATGTTCAACAACTCAAGTTTTCTCGTCTCGCTCGACTTTGCGTTGTCAACTTCTAGATGTTTTCCAACGTCATATCCAGAATGTTCGCGAACATTCCTACAGAAAAAGCATATCGATAAGGTACCTGACTCTGGCTGGAGCCCAGGTCAACTCCAGAGAGTCGGCTAGCGCGAGATCACGTGTAGACAAGGTAGGTAGCTTAAATCGCACCCTGAATTTCCGTTGAGCTTCATTCGGTCTATGAGGGGTACAATTGAACAGACAATCTTAGGAGATGCAAATTAGAAGCCAGGGCTGGCTGATATTGACAGCAACAGTAATGCATCCCCATACTTGTCTCGTTCTCGGCAGCTATTTCGACCTGGGGTGCATCATCGTGACATTTGACAAAAGCCCTCCTCGACTATTGACTTATTTCGCGAGTCGTGCCGTACATAATTATCAGCTCGAAGCTTTGCCCCACCAAGACTGCCCCTCGTTGCCGCTTTAAGAAATTGGTTGAGTGACAACCTGGAAAGCTTCAGGAATACGATGCTGCCTCGCTACCTACGTACTATCGTCATGAGAGACCGAGGAGGCGGCGGCGGCGGCGCCATTCTTTGCTCAACTAAGCATCTGGTAGGGAAGCTTGACAAGAAACCGCCTTCACAATCTAGCATCTGAGACAGTTTGTGAGATCTTTAGTATAGGCTGCAGTCTTTGGAGACAGGCAGCCTTGCCAAGATGGTGGTTGTTCTTGATAAATGTCTGCCTTATTGAATCATTGCTACAACATGGATCGTCAAACGGAGGGTCATTTTAGAGATAGCATAGGTAATATTGCGACGATGGGTTCGGAACGATCCACTGGCCGGGAACACCGCTGTCGGGTACTACTAGAGGTAGTAAGTACACGTATAGGTAGCCCGTCTTTGCTTGAGAACAGGCTCCCGCATTATGGGTTGCGATCTCCCGTCAGCCAGCCCAGCATAGCCCTTGCATACGCAGTGATGTCGCCCCCAAGTTCGCAAAACTGTCAGGCTCACGAGTTGGCGATGCCTGCTTGGCGGTGCGATTTTTCCTGCGATCCCAAAATCAGCATGACATACGTAACCATACAGCCAAAGCCACAAGTTCAGACGTTGCCTATTGGCTCAATCCGTCAGCCCTTAGGGCAAACCGGACTGGGATCAGACGAATCAGAGTTGGAGTATAGCCTCAGCATTTCACGATTCGCCGTCAATCTCGCGCATATACCAAGATTCCAGAGGGCTGGGTTCGAGGCTTTCGAACGGGGAACCGATGATGAGTGACATAAGAAAACAGAGGTAGAAACAACTGGGTCATTCCTCGATGCTGTAAAGATAACGGCCGCCTGGAGGTCGTCGTCGTAATGCAATGGTCTTTAGATGGTCTTGGGCTGGTCTATAGATGTTCCAGACTGAAGACAGGCAAACGTGCAATAGGAAAGCTCGGGACCTGGAGCCTAAAAGGAGTGATCTTGTTCGGATTCAGTCACGACAATTGTAAATGACGACAACTCCTCAGCTCGCCAACAGTCAGCTGGAATAGGAGTGACATTGACAGGTAATATATCGATACTTGTAGATCGTCATACAGTAAGTGAAAGGATAGTAGGAATGAGGATTCACTCTCCGCCTTGGGCTGATGCTGGCCAGGTCAACGAGAGCTCATTCCAAAACCTGGGCAGCATGGACCACATTCCATCCGGCCAACAATCAATTTCTATCCAGCTGTCAACTTGCTGGCCTGTCGCTCACTTTACTTTCTCTTATTCCGTTGGCTGGGTACCCTTCCTATTGGGCAGGTAAAAGCGGCAAGGACATGCCACCAAAAGAATTCCAGCTTTTTTTAGGGGGTGAGAATGGCGCTAAGAAAGGGCAACTGGGGTCAGGTTGAGGGGTTCTAGATATTCGAATGTTCCACGGTCTTGGCTTCGGTGCATCGTTTAATAAGGCAGACAGGATAGATAGACTAGATGGAGCACGCACAGGCAGAGAAGGAGAAGAGAAGGAGAGGGGAGAGGTTCTTTTTAGGGGGTGTCCAGGCTTGGGTCGCTCCTTTGTGCAATTCCGGGAGTGAACCCACAACTGTGATTCGATGATTAGGTGGGCGAGGAAGAGAAAGGGAAAGGCGGGCGCCCACTGACTGACGGGGACAGCCCACTTGGTCGCCCATGGCCCTGCACCGCACCCGATTGCACTGCACTGGACGCACGCACTGGCGGGCACTGGGTACTGGGCCGGCACTCCCTGGACTGGGTGGACTGGGACCTACTGACTGGAGCTGGGCCTTTCCCTTTTTCCCACCTCTTCCCTCCTCCACCGCATCAACCATCACTCCGACCATTGACAACACATTTTAAGGTCCATCTCCCAGCCTCCTTTCCTTGTCCGCTACTCCATTGCAGACATCGAGACTCTTTTCCATCCCCAAGACCATCACATCACGCCAAACGCTCCCATACCGTGAGCTTCATTCTTCTTCCTACATTCACTTCTACTCTTCGTCACCTTACTACTACTAATCCGCCAAAATGGAAGGTATGTCAAGCACAAATTCTCTGCCTTGATTGCTTTCGCACCCCTAAAAGCTGCCCTCGCGTGTGGCGACAATTCGCCCCCTTTCACTCTTCACCTTTGAGAAGAACAAGTGCTAACCTACAATTCCCATCACAGAGGAGGTCGCTGCCCTCGTTATCGACAATGGGTAAGACAGTTATTCTTCCCGCCCTCACCGACTCGCTCGAGCTCCTATCCTGGCGAACCCCTCAGTCCGCCTGGTCTCGAAGGACTCAATGCGCCCTGCGATATGGCGAGCACAATTTCAAAAGAGAACTGTATGAGCTGACTCAATCCCAGTTCGGGTATGTGCAAGGCCGGTTTCGCCGGTGATGATGCTCCCCGAGCTGTTTTCCGTAAGTCTGACTTGCTTCTCCTCTCTCCCGTGCCTGCCCACCCCGCCTTATAGCGCTATCGCGCGGCGGTGGCCCCAGGCTACGGAGTTTACAGCCAACAATCCGCTAACTCTGCTCAACAGCCTCCATTGTCGGTCGCCCCCGTCACCATGGGTGAGTACCTCTTTTCCGGCTTGTCGAGCTCGACCTCGATCGCTTCCCCGCGCTGTTTGTACGGCTTCTAACCAGTATGGCAGTATCATGATTGGTATGGGTCAGAAGGACTCGTATGTTGGTGATGAGGCACAGTCGAAGCGTGGTATCCTGACGCTGCGCTACCCCATTGAGCACGGTGTTGTTACCAACTGGGACGACATGGAGAAGATCTGGCACCACACCTTCTACAACGAGCTGCGTGTTGCCCCTGAGGAGCACCCCGTCCTGCTCACTGAGGCTCCCATCAACCCCAAGTCCAACCGTGAGAAGATGACCCAGATTGTTTTCGAGACCTTCAACGCCCCGGCTTTCTACGTCTCTATTCAGGCTGTTCTGTCTCTGTACGCTTCCGGTCGTACCACCGGTATCGTGCTCGACTCCGGTGATGGTGTCACCCACGTTGTCCCCATCTACGAGGGTTTCGCCCTGCCCCACGCCATTGCCCGTGTGGATATGGCCGGTCGTGACTTGACCGACTACCTCATGAAGATCCTGGCTGAGCGTGGTTACTCCTTCTCCACCACTGCCGAGCGTGAAATCGTTCGTGACATCAAGGAGAAGCTCTGCTACGTCGCCCTTGACTTCGAGCAGGAGATCCAGACTGCTGCCCAGAGCTCCAGCTTGGAGAAGTCCTACGAGCTTCCCGACGGTCAGGTCATCACCATTGGCAACGAGCGCTTCCGTGCTCCTGAGGCTCTCTTCCAGCCCTCTGTCCTGGGTCTTGAGAGCGGTGGTATCCACGTCACCACCTACAACTCCGTCATGAAGTGCGATGTCGATGTCCGTAAGGATCTGTACGGAAACATTGTCATGGTAAGTCAATTCTGGACAGTCAAAATTCAACCACACATTGCTAACTATGATTTCCCTAGTCTGGTGGTACCACCATGTACCCCGGTCTGTCCGACCGTATGCAGAAGGAGATCACTGCCCTGGCCCCATCCTCCATGAAGGTCAAGATCATTGCTCCTCCTGAGCGCAAGTACTCTGTCTGGATCGGTGGTTCCATTCTCGCTTCCCTGTCGACCTTCCAGCAAATGTGGATCTCGAAGCAGGAGTACGACGAGAGCGGTCCTTCCATTGTCCACCGCAAGTGCTTCTAAGCGCCCGTGGCTAGTAAGGTTTAGTTCCTCGGCCCTCTTTTCACGAGTTCACGACACCGCCGCCAAGGTTACCAATCCCCCAGGTTCAGGTTTCCTGGTACCCATGTGGAGGTATACCATTGGGAGGCGAAATTCATATCTAAGAAAAGTTCTAGTAATGGTCGAGCGGTTTGGGCCTGTATGTAGAAAGGCTCTCGAGAGAACGGTTGATATGATGTGCTTCGGCAAGAAGCTTTTCATGCTCAGGAAAGGGGTAGACAATTACACAGGGTGATCGATCATATATTTCCTGCTTCGTTCAGCGTATGACCTGCAGTTCCCAACTTTTGCCGTGAATGCCATGCGTGATGTGATAGCAAAGATTGTGACCAGGCAATATATATGGCTTACCCTATTACACAGTGACCGCATAATCAATATTTCGATATGAGTCTATCACCGTACAATGGGGCAGGTCTTCGTGCCTTGTCACAATGCTTGAAACCCATCTCTATAGTGGTATTATTGTTACGTCTTTTCTTTCTCTATCTGATTCGGTTTCGTCTCTATCGTCTGCGCTGAAGCGTCTTGCCTAGTGTCTTTGACACTTTCAGGCTCATTCTCCAAAGCGTCTTCTTCTCCCTCTTCTACTGCAATCTCACCGTCCTCCTCTCCCTCCTCTCCTTCCCCGAGCTTGCGGTACTTTCTCCTCTTCTTTTTCGCGGCACTGGCGCGCTTCTTGCGCCGGACCTCGCCGACGACGGCGCTGCGGCTCTCGTCGCCGCGGGCGAGGTCGTCGAGGCGGGTCGCGAGCAGCTGGCGGGCAATCTTGCGGTTCTCGGTCCGGGACCGGGTCGCCTGGCACTTCACCACGATGCCCGTGGGCAGGTGCTTGAGCTGCACGGCCGAGTTGGTCTTGTTGATCTTTTGGCCGCCCGGGCCG
>JAANBA010000438.1:0-29683 GCA_014621435.1 Neopestalotiopsis clavispora
CTCCATCTGACATTATATGGCGCCCGGAACTCGTTGTCAGCGTTGACACGCACGTCTGCTGTCTACACTGTATATCGACTATACTTCATTACAAATGGCCGCCTCCCGAATCAAAAGACAAGAAGCGAAGGACGACGTACGACGATGTATTTAGATACCCACCGTGCGACCTTTGCCCGGCCTGCGAAGCTAGTCCCAGCACCTCGCCTACGTCTCGCATCAAGTCCGCACCCACGTCTATTACCAACAACAGCCTTCAACGATATAGAACAACTTGTACTTCTTGCCGCAATAACGGTTGGAATTGCATCCCACTCTGTCAAGGCCTCACCAAGGACCTCATTGCCCATATCACCGATTTTCTGGAAAAGCACCGTGCCGTCCTGGACAAGTACGTAGAGATGGACCCGGTCAAAGTGCCGTTCGTACGTGATCTTTTTTTTTTTTTTTTTTATTTTTTTTTTTTTTTTTTTTGGGGGGGGGGGGGGGGGGGGGGTTCGAGTTTGGGATCAAGACAAAGCTCATCAGAGCTTCGGAGATGGACCTCACATCGATATTAGAGGAGATTGAGAGAGGAGCTGCTGCTACTCAAGAGGAAGAAAGCCGACTAAGTCATCGAAGCTCTCTCACGGCATCATAGTTTCTTTCAAAAGGATCATTGCTTAAAAAATAAGGATGATCGAGGCTATCATTGCTTTATTGCTATTTGCTCCTTGGGTAGTCAGTTCTGCTTCAAGCGTAACTCCATACTACTCAGGAACAACATCATAAATGTAAATATCTCTTTGGCAAACCTCTGCCTATAATTGGTAGCTGGCCATTGGTGAACAACAAATGCACCGAGTCGTTATCACTCGACATAATCTCGGAGACGTGTCATTGAGAAGTGCAAACTTTAATCGATGAGCTTGTGCCATGGCTACACTTTCACGAGCCACGCCCAGTTGTAATCTAGAATTGCCAATCGCGCCACAATGAAGCTCACTGTAGAAAGGAACAGGATTCCACTAAAGAATGAAGCGAAGCCAATCGCTCCAAAAGCAGTCAGAACTTTACCACCAATGGGCACAGAAAAGAGAGTCCTACGGTAGTAAGATCAGCGATGGAAGCGCAAGTCTTTGAGGTATGGGACCTACATGAAACTGACTGGAACGAAGCTCATGCCGACAAACTGTCCAATCTGCCTGACCTCACAAAGTCGTCCGATGCAGGTTGGCTCAAGGCTTAGAACACTTCCTGTTCCATATCCAAAGGTGATGGCGAAAACGTAGAGGACGCCCACATTTTTGGTACGGGGGTATCCAAAATGCTGATGCTGAACATATCGAAAAGATCATTATCATGATCATGATATTGAAAGGACCAGCTTTGTCTGCAAAGAAACCAGAGACTAGCCGTCCCAGCCCAGAGCCTCTGCAAGAAACGCGATGTCAGCTGTGTTGATCGGTACGTGATCGGAGTGGAACTTACGCATTCATAGATGTTACAATATTATAACCTGTGCGTGTGCTATAGCCAAGGTAGGCTGAGTAGGTCGGCAAAAGACCCTGGGCACCGAATAAGACAAAGTCGAAGACTGCGCTTCAGTAAGCACCGACACAGACGCGGTTAACTTGTCGTGAGTACTTACAAGCAATTCCCAGTAGAACACAGACAACCTTGGAGCCAGTGAAGTCCTTGAAAGATATCTCTACTTTGACTCTCTTGGTTGTCCGACCTCTCATGCAGACATTGCCAATGGCGATGAGGACTGTCAGAATAATGGAGAGAATTCTTATACACCAAGTCCAGCCGAGATTTTCGTATAAAATCCTGATGATTTGGGGAAACATGATACCGCCAGTACTGCCTCCCATCATCATTATACCGTTCGCCAAGCCACCATTTTGGGTGAACCAGTGAGGAATTATAGCCATTGCCACTGTGCTCAGTAAAGCGCAGCCGATACCAGCAGCCACGCCGTAGGACAGCATAAAGTGCCAGTATTCCTCACATTCTGCAAGCAGAAAGAACCCGGCCAGGTATAATATGCTGCCAACTGTCATGAGTAGTCTGAGGCCATATCTATCAAAAAGGATCCCCGCTAGGCCACCCAAGAACAGGGTCATGAAGACATGAACCGCATTAATCCACGTAAGCTGATCCTGAGGTAAGCCGGAAAGCTGATCTGCGGCCCATATTTCTAGGAAAACACCGTTGGACGCCAACATACCATACGTACTCCAAATAGTGCAAAAAGACCCAAACAGGACAATCCAAGCTTGTTTAGGATTGCTCAAGGCTGGGTCCAAAACTGCTTCTGCAGGATCCGTTATGGCAGGCATACTTTGGTCTCTCTACCAATGACTAGAGAGTTGTGGTTGGTTGCTCTTCTTGATGTGATGAATAGTGATCAGGCTATGTACGACCCGAAAATTACTGGGAAACACAAGTAAATATCCTGATTGGTCTCCGGTATAGGATAGTATCTGTAAAAACGAATAGAATGACTCATGCATCTCATCCAGATCTTAGTTACCAATACAGCACTCTTGGCGTATTGGAGATCATTTGGGTCCTCTCACACTAGCCTCGATTGAGCACCTAAGTTGAGAAACTCTGGAGCACGACTCCACGGGACTGCAGACAAGGATGTGTATACGGTCAGCTAACTGTAAACGGCACTTAAATTGCAACGTTGAACCAACTGAAAAATGTAGCCTGATTCATGACATCGTGCTTATTCCTTCGAGGAAGATAAGCGGCGCAGGAAATCACATAAAAGACCATTGAGGCTCCAAGAAGTCAATATTTAATTGGTGAAATATCAAGTGTCAAACTTTTTGTAATCAAGGCTGTCACTTGTCACGTTGTCAACTTGCATTCTGATCAAAGATCTATTCAACTCCACACTAGTGCCGACTATACTTCGCCGAGATGCCTTGGAAGTATTCATTTGCCAGAGTCAAATCTCAACGGGAGGACTCCCGGCCAATGTCCGGGGCAATCGCGCCGGTTGTGAGCTCGGATATGTTCAAGAGCCTGCAGAGCCTCGAGAAGCCTAAATCCAAGAACGTGGATCATTTCTTGAACCAGGAAGGGAATCTACGGGCGGCTCTGACCCTTAGAGCAGGGGGTGCCCATTTGAATGAAGGCATCATCAGCCTCAGTACGGGAAGACCTTCACCAGAATACTTTCCGTTTCTGAATTTCAGCTTGGAACTTCCAAAAGTGCCAGATGCGTCTGGAAATCCTCTGCAAAATTCAACGATTCACACGATTGGAAAAAATGGGTTTTCCGGCTCTGGATCCTCCAATCTTGCCGTATCGCTGAATTATGGCTACGCCGCAGGATCCGAGCAACTCGTACGCTTTGTGACAGAGCATGTCGAAGTTGTACACGACCCACCTTATTCGAACTGGAGCTGCTCTCTAACCGTGGGAAGTACTGGCGCGCTGGATGCGGCTTTCCGCATGTTTTGCCAACGCGGCGATTACATTCTGATGGAAAAGTTCTCGTATGTGGGGGCGATCGAAGCTGCGCGGCCTCTGGGGATACGCATGGCGGGAATCGACATGGACGATGATGGCCTGTCACCAGTGCACCTAGACACTGTCCTGTCCGACTGGAATCCCGCAGAACGTGGTGCTCGAAAACCGTTTCTGCTCTACCTAATTCCTACTGGTCATAATCCATGCGGCATCACGCAGTCTCTCCAGCGCCGCAAAGACATCTACGCTGTCGCTGAGAAACACGATCTATACATCGTTGAGGATGATCCGTATTATTTCATACAGTTTGAAAAACAGCGTCCTGCACCTGAACGCCCTGCAGATGACTCGGACTGCCCATCCACCGCAGTCACCGACCCAACGTGGGACTTGCTACCGTCGTACTTGTCACTCGACGTATCGGGCCGAGTACTACGGCTCGACTCGACATCAAAGATGTTGGCACCTGGCTTGCGCTGCTCCTGGATGACTGGCAACTCAGATATTATCTCACGAATTGTCTTCTACAACGACCTGAGCACCGTGTCACCTAGTGGCCTGTCCCAGCTCGCCATGCAGACGCTGCTGGACGACGCCTGGGGACACGAGGGGTTCATGACGTGGCTCGAATACCTGCGCAACGAGTACTTGAAACGCAGAGACTGTCTCCTCGCTGCCTGCTCGACATATCTACCCAGTCACATCTGCTCATGGCACGTCCCCGACGGTGGCATGTTTTTATGGATTAGGGTAGCCTGGGAGCAGCACCCGTCAATCGCAGATGCATCAGCTGGCTCACCAAGCCACGAAGATCTATTGGCGATTGAAGATACCGTCTATGAAGCAGTATTGAAGCAAGGAGTAATGTGCGTCAAGGGCAGCACCTTTTGCGTCGATGACCAGGAGCAGGAAATTTTCTTTCGTGCGACGTTTGCGACTGCTTCGTTCAAACAGATGGATGAAGCCGCCCAAAGATTTGCAAGGGCAATTTCTACCGAATTCCAATTGGAGGGCTGAGTGAAATGATAACATGTGGCTGCTATCTGAGCTGCCCAAAAGGTTGGTGAATAACAATTCTATGCGATTCTTGGTTCCTGTTTTCTTGAGTTGGTTCGGAGTTTGCCAGTGACGAGGGGAGGGGGGCTCTAATATCTGAAAAGGCAGCTTTTCCAGTGTGTACACCTCGTTGAATGAGGTCCCAACGGTGAACTTGATAATAAATTACTACAGTTCAACTACATTTAAACCTTCGCATTCAGACACATGTGAAAGTTTTGTCAATGCGCCTTACTCTAGGTCTGTTTCATTCGCCACTGAATCGCTGCACAAAGCGTGTACATAGTAGCCACGACTGGCATGGCAACACCACGGCGCTGGCCTTCACGTAATGGCTCACCAACGATAGATTCGAACTCAGTGAGTCGGAACTGCTCGAGAATCACTTATGAGAACGAGGAATCAAGACAATAGGCCAATAAAGGGAATCGGACTTACCTTTCGAACATCTTGCAGCATGCTCGGAACAAAATGATCTTCGATAGGATCGCTATCGATCATGGTCTCAGCAATATTCGCTGGCAGCTCGAAACCAGAGGCCTTAGCCGCAGCGATGATTTCTGCCATTGCGTTCGAGATTAAGATACGGGCATCAGGATTACTGAGTCTCAGGGTGCCAGTATCCAGGCCCGTGATAGCAGCAATAGGGTTGAAGGAGGCATTGTAAACAAGCTTCCTCCATCTATGCCAGTTGGCATCGGTGGTGTAGGTACATGATGCTCGACCTGACGCAGCATATATAGCCACGAATCGCTTGGCGGCTTCCACCTCGGATTGGGGGTCGAGCTGAGCATTGTGAAAAGCTCCGATGCTCAATTTGTCCGGGCTTGTCTGCTGGATCACTCCGGGTCGAACTTCCTGTGCACCAATCATACTGATGCCTGACAGCACAATATTGTCTGGGAATTTCTCGAAATACGGTCGTTCAATGTTGAGTCCATTTTGGATGAGCACGATAACGGTAAAGCCTGGGCTGATGCACCCGCTAATTTCTGAAATAACATTGTGCGAACAATCCATTATGTTCTTCGTCGTGATGACAACAAAATCGTAGGGAGTGTCAACCGGTGTAAGCCGTGGTATGCTATGAAGGACTAGTTGAGCCAAGTATCAGTCTCAGCTCAAAGTATGTTTAGTGATACAACTCACTTGTAGTTGGTTTCCAATTGGGAATATCGCCATAATCGCATGTCTTGAACTCGTAACCTCGTTCGTTGACAACCGCGAAATTGGATCGCAAGACCGCAGTAACAACTGCCCGTGAGCCAGTTTCCATGCTTAGGGCGGCCATGGCGCCTAAAGCGCCACCTCCTATGAGGAGAACATTGGCTTTGGCAAACTCCATGATGCACTTGAGAAAACAAAGAAAAAAAAGAAAAGAGAAGAAGAAGAAGAACTCCACAGCCAAGGTCGGTATGTGGAACGGAAGAAAGTGATCATACTGTAAACTTGAACCAGCGCACGACAATCGGTTACGATGAGTCCTCATTTTCTCATATTAGATGCCGTTCTTGGAATAGTGTTGACATACTGCTGACCCACATGGAGCTCATCCATGTCCTGCTAATCTCACCAATAGCAATAATGCACCGGATCTGCTTCCATATCTGCTACGTATAGAGACTACACCGCCAATAGAGGCCTGCCTTGACTTTCCCACAGCTCTGCCACTCTGCGCCAGTCCGTTTCGTTCCCCGCCCAGTACTCAATGAGGAAGAGTTCCACTTCTTTGTAGTTGTTGAAACCGGTCCTCTCAATGATGGCTCGGTACCATTTAGAGACGAGAACTTGTCTTTCCTCGATGCCGTGACTTTCTGTGCCAGCAATGAAAACTGGCCAAGGCAAATTTTGAATGAGAGGAATATTGGTCATAAAGTAGTCCAGTTTCTCCATGAGCTCGTTTGACAACACCTGGACGGCTGGATCCTCTGGCTTCATGCCATAAGCAGTACGATAGGCAAAGAGTAGCGCTGCGATGTGATAAATGTCGACCAAGCAGATGAAGTGGAATCGGCTAGTCCCATTTGCAATCGCAGTTGAAGCTGCGGCGCTCATCATGGTCAGGCCGCGGACTGTTTCAAATCTCGTGCGAAGAACACTTGCAGGTGGAATTTGCGGATTGCTCGTCTCACCTTGCCAAGTATAAGTACTTATCTCGTGGATCAGCTTCATATACTCTGACAAGAGGGCCTCTGGTTCATTCGCGTCTGGTAGAATAACGTCTTCGCTGTCCATGTGCATGTGGGTCGTGGTTGATGCCAATATATCATATGCGGAAAATTGAGCCCGTAAAAATTGATAGAGCTCGCTTGATTCGGACTGGGAAATGGCGACGGCCTGGATAAGGGTTCGTGCGCCAAGGCGATGTGAGCACCACAGCATCGACTGACTCCCAACGCACTCGTAATTCGACAATACCAAGATTGATGCTAACACCCATTCCACGGTGCTTAGGTCCAACGATACTGCCGCACCACTGCTACTCATCATGTTGACGGTATGCTCGAGCTCACGGGTGATGTGAGCTATCACTATCTCGTAAGCCTTTTTCGAAAGTATCGAGGAGGCGGCCTTTCGTGACATGGTATGGTGTTCCGATGCTATGGCGAGTATAGAAAGTAGTAGAATTGGTTGGGATTGAGCACGTGGGATGACCAGTCGCCTGTATGGATTGCTTGGCGAATCAATCCAGACCATATTTCCAGCGATCTGATCGTCGTAATACTGGACCATTTCACATATGTCGGCAGTTGCGAGTGCACCAGGCAGTAGTCGCTCGATCTCGACGGCCACGTCGCTCCACATAGACACCTGTTCTGCGGACACATTCTTCCGTCGAGCAGTGCGAGGCAGATCAATGACGGCATCCTCGTGAGATGCCGCCCTGTGCAACTGGCCAGGCTCTGCTATTCCCCGGAACCGACCACGGACTGCAATAGCACCGGCCCACCGAAGGCGACGTTCGTATCCTGGGCACGTCAATCCTTTTCTCTGACATTTGACACAGCTAGGCAGAGTCTGGTCGCAACGAATCCTCCGACGATGACATGTTGAACAGCCTTTGTTCTTCCCGCGAGTCTCTTGGCCGTTGTCACCGTCGCACTTGGAGTCGGGCGTGATAGGTGATCGTGATGACATTGGAATCTTAGGAATCTGTATGCGAGGGCAAAGTCTGAAGCGATTGGCGTAGTTGTCCGTGGGGCCGTCGTGTTCACCGAGATGCTATAGAGATTGAGCAGTTCTGATTGAACCTGGCTTCCAGTCTAGGCATGAGCTAACTTTATTGAGAACGCTAGATAAGGTTGTATGTGACAGTAGTCGTCTTTTAATGATTGGCCATAGCATTGTTATGCGATTGAATTACGTTTACAGATTTTATCCGAGGAGGAGGAGAAAAATCACTTCCTAGAGCTATTCACATTTCTTCTGACCAAGGCTGGTAGCGATGATTGGAATTCTCATTAGGTAGCTATTGTTCTTGAACTCCAGTCGTTCTGCCTCAAGACCTCTAAACCTTGTAGTTTTTACCGATAACTAAATCCAACTAGTCTCACAACTTTCATCTTCGCTCGCTGACCGGACTCCAAAACATAGGCTCGCTGCAATTAATGGGATGGAAGATCACTTGTCTCGCTGTCTGACGGCTTTGTACTGTCAGGCTCTTTGGAAGTAATTGATACAGGCTCCTTGTCAGTACTGCGAATACTGACACCATTCAACTTGAGCCCATTCTGGCTGTTCCTCAACGCTGAGTTGCTCCTGTCAACCACGACATCTTCCAATGGCAGCAAGTCCAAAGGGGCAAGGAAGCGCGGCTCAACTTCTCCGGTCCCGGGTGGACTTCTGCTCGGAGAATCCAAGTCACGGCTTACTACCCTGGAGACTAATATGTCATTGTGGGAGTTCGACGACGACACGCTCATCGAGCGCACTGCCGCCTCATCGTCAAATTTGGCACCTCCGGTAAAACTTGGAGCACGGCGTATACCACCTCCCCGGAATCTGTCAATGAAGCTAATGGGTAGACCATGATTTTGTCGGCGCTTTCGAACCCACAAAACATAGAAACCTATGAGCAGAGCCACGGCGGCAAGACTGCCAATAACTGGAGCGGCGATCCAGGCGTTGGAAGAAGTGGACGTCATTGAAGAAGCTGCCGGAGAAGTAGCAATTCCAAGGGAGGGAACAGAACTTGATGTGATTTCTGAAAGCGGCACCACTGTTGCACTGCTGCCCAAAGCTCCCGAAGCTTGTGACTGTGGACCATTCAGAGATGCATTATCGAGAGTATTGGCTGGGGAGAGTTGCGCGATAGATGGTGTCGCTTGTAGTACTGATGAAATAGTTTGAGGAACAGCCACAGGTGCACTGTTGTCAACAGCCATGAAGGCCGAATCAACTCCCACTTTTGCCAGCAGACCACCGGTAGTCACGCTGGTCTTGAGGAAACAGTTTTTGAAGCCTTGGGATTGCAATGTATCATAACTGACACCACCACATGCCGACATTGCTGCACATGCGTTTAGGCAAGCATCGAACGTGGGCTGGAACTGCTGCTCAATGTCGTTGCCAGCGAAAACTTGACCGCATTGCAAGTTGAAGTTCTTCGATGTTACGAGCTGAATCGCACCTGTGCCCAAAGAGTCACAACGTGAGGAAGGAGGCGGATTGGGCAAGATGCCTGTTGCGGAGTCGGCAGTTGTAGTCTTCTGGAATTGCGTGCCCGCAAAGGCAGTCTTGAATATACAGACGTTGTCGAGTCTGAATGTGACGCCATCACATCTCGTGCCCTGGTATGACGTGCTGTAGATATTGTGTTAAAACTCATTCTGAACCAGCTTGCCAGAAAAGAGCAGATGGGGCGAACATACCATATACTGACACACGTGTTTAAGGAATCGACTTGCATGCGATTGATCTCGACGCCTCCAATATCGAGCCCGCATAGCACGTTGAACTTTTGCACATCACCAATCTGAGTGCCATTACCGTTGGGACATGGAAAATGACTGTTGCCTGCACCCACTTGTCGGGGCAAAATGTCTTCGAGAAGCATATTCGTATTGTACTGGCAGCGCGCTGCACCGCAAATGAGTGTATTAGGTAGGATAATAGGGAAAAAGAATGAAGTTGAAAAACGAGTGAAAAGACCGAGAGTCTACATAGATGGTCTCAATGAGGCATCTTAAACATTAAGGAAAGTATAGAGTGCAACAAACGATGGAAAGGCGACTTGGGCCGCGTCGATGATCAAGGTCTTATAGGACGTCGCGCCGCTTATACACAATATATCCGGCGACATACCCGTGTATCAGCATCACGACCCGAAGGCTACCAGAGGAGCTTTTTGTGAGTAAAGACGGCACACGCCACCATACTGACAGAATAGCCGCACGCGGTTAAATCAACCACGAAACAACAGGAGAAGTTTACTGCTTCGGTCATGATGGCGCGAGTCATAGGGGCGACCAGAGGCTGTCGAGTAAGTTATTCTGAGATGTCCCTTGATGACCTTGAGATATGGCTTCAAAGCCTTGTCTGGGCGTCAATTTGACTCAACCAAAGACTGACTATAGCTATTCATCGATCTGGGATCTGGTCTCAAAGACGCAACCATGCGCTGCGCTGCAAACGCACAGTTCATCTCATGTCTTCAGACGAAAAGCAACGATCCGCTGTACATTAACATCTTCGTGGGGAACGACGAGGATCGCTTGCATGAACTGTCATTGTGAATGATCGTCAGTCTGTAACATCGTCCTGGACTCCGTCAATGATGGATGTCCCCGTGATCATCAATTCATTTGTTCATGCGAACTGGTCACCCGGTAGGCCCAAGCTCCTTGGGGGCCTAGAAGGGTCAACCCGCTAAATCCGGCTCTGACCTAGCACTGAGCAGGAGCCCCAAAGCAAAGCGGCACTAAAACAGCATCCCGTGCCACCACCAGCAGCTCCCCCAACCCACTGCGCACTTCCCCCCCACCACAGTCACCCGAGAGCTGTGAGCCGCACTCAGGCAGAGGCACCTTACGTCAGGGGACCGAATGACAGTAAACACTTGATCTACATTTTGTACAACTCCTCAGCCTCGCAGCCTGGTCTTGTTTCTAAAGATACCATGAAATCGCTGTCTACTTGCGCAGCTAGTCCTTTCAGATAACGAACCCCCAGACATGAGCTCGTCGTCGCTCTAATGATGATCTCGAGCGACCGTGATCGACTTCCTCCTCGGTAGCTTGCTTGCTGCTGCTTCCACTCCGTGACCGACAGCACCTGGCCACGATACGATGGGTCAAGCATACTCCCTCACCACGCCGTACGCCGGCTCCGCGGGCATCGATGTCCCCGAACTCTCTGACCTCGTCCACGAGAGGTCCCTCGGAGATGCCCGCTTCATGAAGTCTATCCGCGCACGCAGCTACGATGGGCTCGTTCTCGCCAAAGTCACCGTCAAACCACACACGCCCATGTCCTTGAAATCCTACGGCGTCAAGATTCTAAAGGAACGCGATAAGCTCGAAGATGTGCCCAACGCGCTGGGCTTTGAGCGCGCTTTCGAGACGGATACGAACGCTTATCTGATTCGCCAGTTCATGTACAGCTCGTTGTACGATCGCTTATCTACCAGACCGTTTCTGGAGGACATAGAAAAGAGATGGATTGCTTTTCAACTGTTATGTGCGCTTCGAGATTGCCATGCGCGGGACATATATCACGGAGATATCAAGACTGAGAATATTCTGGTCACTTCTTGGAATTGGGTATATCTGACAGACTTCACCGGGTCTTTCAAACCAACCAGACTACCCGATAATAATCCGGCCTTATATTCGTACTTTTTCGACCTTTCAGGACGCCGGACATGTTATATTGCGCCAGAGAGGTTCCTCGCGCCCGGGGAAGAGGCCAAGGAGAACGACAAGATCACATGGGCTATGGATATCTTCAGTGCGGGCTGCGCTATCGCTGAGTTGATACTAGAGACCCCCATCTTCAGTCTCAGCCAGCTGTTTAAGTTCCGGCGTGGCGAGTTTGATCCCGTTATATCGCATCTCAGTCGCATACCAGATCAGGGAATAAAAGAAATGCTGTCTAGCATGCTCGCCTTGGACCCCGAGAAGCGATACTCTGCTGAGCAATATCTGGATATATTCAAGGGGAAAGTCTTTCCAGAGTATTTCTACACATTTTTGCACCAATACATGGAGCTCTTGACCGATACGTCATCGGGTCGCGCACCCGTGTCTGGGGCTACAAAGAACCTAGGCGAAGCCGACGATAGGATAGATCGAATCTTCTACGACTTCGATAAAATCTCATACTTTTTAGGTTACCACGACAAGGACAACAAGTCCGACCTAACTCCCTTCACACCTCGGCTAGGACTGGGTCTTTTCCCTCTTATGCTCAGCATTCCGAACAATGAACACTTCGTATCGGTAGCCGCTCAGCCGGCAGCTGACGATGGCACCTTGATCTTCCTGACAATGGTTGCTGCATCTTTGCGAAACACAGCACGATCGGCCTCAAAAGTCCGTGCTTGTGACGTCTTGCTGGCCTTTTCAGAACGACTTACGGATGAGGCAAAGCTAGATCGTGTCCTTCCCTATCTCATGACACTGCTAAATGACGATGTTGATGTGGTGGCTATCGCCGCCTTGCGCTCTGTTACGCAGCTGTTGGCTATGGTCTCTGCAGTCACTCCTGTCAACGCCCACGTATTCCCCGAGTATATCATGCCACGGATGCAAGTTTTCCTGGCTGGTGCGTCTCGCCAGTTGGTGATGGGGAAAGAGCGCAGAGAGCCAACGTCATTGGTTAGAGCAACCTATGCATCATGCCTGGGAAGTCTGGCAAGCACTGCTAGCAGATTTCTTGAAATGGCTGCCATACTACGGGCTGAAGGGTCAATAGCCACAGCAGACCCCGAAATCGAGGTCGGGAGTGATGCTGAGACTGCCTTCGATGCTCTATTCGACAATGCCCAGCGAGAACTGGTGGGGCTCTTCGAAATGCATGCTAAGGCCATGGTTGAGGATTCCGATGCAGCTGTTCGCCGGGCTTTCCTCAGCTCGGTGCCGGAGCTGTGCATGTTCTTCGGAAGCGCAGAATCAAACGACATCCTCCTAACTCACCTCAACACATATCTCAACGACCGTGATTGGATGTTGAAGTGCGCATTCTTTGATACTGTCGTTGGTATTGCTACTTTTCTTGGAAGCACAAGCCTAGAAGAGTTCAATTTGCCACTCATGGTACAGGCATTGGCAGATCCTGAAGAGCACGTTGTTCAAGCCGCTATCCATTCACTGGCAGAACTCGCAAGTCTTGGTCTCCTCTCCAAAGCGAAGACTTGGGAGCTTATTGACGTTGTCGGGCGTTTCACGATGCACCCAAATCTCTGGGTCCGCGAGTCTGCAGCTGAATTCTTGTCCAACGCTGCAAAATTCAGCTCGCCTGCATCCATCAGATGTGTTGTCTTGCCGCAAGTACGGCCATTCCTGAAAGATGCCCTGATCCCCGACTTTTCCGAGTTGGCCCTCCTCGAAGCTTTGCAAAGGCCGCTATCGCGAACAGTGTTCGATCAAGCGCTTGTGTGGGCACAAAAGGCCGAGAAGAGCCTATTCTGGAAGGCTGTACAAAAGCAAAAGCAATCCAATTTTACAATCACCACTATGGGTATGGCCAGAGCCTCAAGAGAGCCGCAATCCCTTGCTTTGAGTAAGACTCCAAAGAATGAAGAGGACGAACAATGGCTGTCTCGACTGCGCAATTATGGGCTCACTCAAGACGATGAATTCAAACTAGTCGTGCTCAGGGAGTTCATTTGGCGCTTGAGCCGCATGAAGGATCGAGAGCCCATATTACCAGAGGGCGGTACAGGTCTGGCACCTATTCTTCTCCTGCGCAACATCATGGACAAGTTCCAAGTACAAACAATCATGTTTGATGACACGGTACCTCCACTTGCTCCAAAAGATGGCGAGGCTGGACCAGACTCGGCCAAGGGACCATATACCATTGCCGATGCTTTGCTTGACGCTTCAATGACGATTGATGAACCATTAGGCCGCAGAAGGGTTGCTGCCCTCAACAGTCATCGGACCCGGCTGGGCGCACAAGGCGACGCTGTGTCTCCCAGAACGTCCATCGCGCCGGCTACTGGACAAGCGTCGTCTCCTACGGACGGAGAGTCACGGCGCGCATCGTCTGCTGTGCGGGGGCGACAGGAAAGCCGCGATGATAACACAGACGCATCCGAAAGGCCGTACTCGGCTCGGCGTGCTTTCCGACCTCAATCAAGCGCTCTCGATCTTTTGAGAAAGGATAGCAACAGATCAATGGCAGAGACTGGAACTACCGAAACTAATGCTTTTGGTCAAGTCGAAGGTCCTTTCGTGCCAAACGTGCCAAAGATCTCCTTGCCTGGATCTGCTGAAGAAAATGCGGAACTGACTACCACTCAAGATAAGGACGGTAGGCAGAAGGCCGCCCATACTTATGAAGGCAACGATCCAAATATCCTCAGAATGTTGGATGGAATGTTTATCGACAACTATCCTCATGATATCGCCGAGTTTGGCCCGACCGTGACACCAGTCTCGCGAAAGGCGAATAAAAATGCAGCACAGGCACCAGCAGAAGCTTGGCGGCCAAATGGCAGACTTGTGGCTACCTTTGCTGAACACGCAGGCGCCATCAACCGCATTGTACCATCTCCTGACCACATGTTCTTCATTACTGGCGGAGATGATGGGTGCGTCAAAGTGTGGGACTCGGGTCGACTGGAACGAAATGTGTCACATCGTGCGCGTCAAACTCATAGACATGCGCCAGGAGCAAGAGTTGTTTCCTTGTGCTTTATAGAGAATACCCACTGCTTCGTCAGCTGTGCCACAGACGGGTCGGTGCACATCGTCAAGGTAGACACCACGATTCCGAGCAACGGAACGCCAAAATATCTTCGGTTACGACTTCTTCGTGAGTATCAGCTCCCTGCCGACGAACACGCCGTCTGGTGTACGCACTTCAAACTCGACCTTCCGTCGGTAATGCTTCTGGCGACGAACCGTTCTCGTATCCTAGGTATCGACCTTAGGACGATGACATTGCTCTACACTCTTGAGAACCCAGTACACCACGGTTCCCCTACCTGCTTTGTGGTCGACCGGAAGCGCTACTGGCTCCTACTTGGCACATCACATGGCGTTCTCGATCTATGGGACCTACGGTTCAAACTTCGCTTAAAGAGCTGGGGCATTCCTGGAAAATCTCCAATCCATCGGCTGGCCTTGCACCCAAGCAAAGGTCGCGGCAAATGGGTGTGCGTTGCTGGCGGGACTGGTCTACCGGAGGTTACCGTATGGGATTTGGAAAAGACCCAGTGCCGTGAGATCTATCGAGCATCCGGGACCTCGTCAAAAGAAGGTCCAAAAGAATACAAGGCCTGGGATGTTGATGAAGACAAACCCGAAGGGATGCTTGGACGTTTCGCTACCAGCATTGAACCCTCGTCACAAACGGTGGATCGCTGTGTAAAGGCCATGACCGTCGGGGCCGGTATGACTGGCGACCACGATCGCGACGTCCGAAATGGGTACATCATCACTGGTGGTGCAGATAAGAAATTACGCTTCTGGGATCTAAACAGAGTTGAGCAAAGCAGTGTCATTAGCGGCTTGGTACCCAATGACGATGCTGGGTCGACCAAGCCCGTTTTTGTCGCACACACTTCGCCAAATAATTCCAACCTAACGGTCAACATGGAGCGATTACCAAAGACATCAACAAATGAGCAGACAGCCGGAAAGAATGGCGAGACCGCACCATCTAAGAAGAAGGAAAAGCCTCCCAGACATACCGTGATTTCCGCAGAGCAAGGTAAGCTTCTGCGGAGTCATCTAGACACAATTCTCGATGTTGCGGTTCTAGAGCATCCATACACCATGACCGTTTCGGTTGATCGCTCGGGAGTGATTTTTGTTTTCCAGTAGGAATGGGATCAAGATTTGATGAGCGCGATTAGGTTGAGAAGCGAGAGAAGAGGCCTTGGAGAAAGCTTTCTTGTTCCCGAGAAGGCCGAAGAACATGATTATAGAGTTGGTGTGGGTCATTAACGGATGCTGAATCTCACATTCCGTCTGGCCTCAAAATATTTCATCGATATGTTAGCGTCTATACCACTGCCCAATGATAATCATTTTTCAAACATGAATCGCTATGCAGTTGTCTGTGGATATTTACGCAATAGCTCCTCGCTCTTGATGATTGGCACAAGACTCTGATGGTGAGCATGTGTATAAGTCTGCTAAACGAGTGTACTATGGTAGGCGAATGAAACCAGGATTAAACGAGCGTGGTCAATCCATGATAACCGGATGAAGCCTAATGTCCGACGAGCGCGATAGCGATCTGTACAGCAAGATGCGTGCAGTATCAAGAGCCCTTTGGGTAATCCAAAAAGATTTGGTACATCTCTTGATAATCAGCCGCGTTCAGATTATCATAGAGTATGCAGGCATTGCCACAAGGAATTGGCGTCGGTCCACCGTCCGCATCGCCATCAATGACTGCCGATAACACCATGCAAGTCGGGGGCAGATTGTCGATGCGAACGCCTTGACACATGTTAGCCATACGATGCAATCGGGCTCCCATTTCTCGTAGCTCGCGAAAACTCACCATTGTTGGAAACGGGTCCTTGGACATGGATGGTCGTCTTTGACAAATCTTCGGCGCACATGTCAAAGTTATATTGGGGAACTCCCGCAGGAGCGGTCCATGGCTCGTCGTCTCGAGCATAGATGTCTCGTTCGCTCACGCGATCTTCGAGTCGCGTGTGCCTCTTGCGTCCAGCGTTGCCGGCCAATGTGATGACACCATCCACCAATGCACCGGGAATACCTCCCACCAGGTCATGGCCCACCTTGGAGCCTAATTTCTTGGCTGTCTTCTTTTTGGCATCACATACAACGAAAAGGCCACAGACAGCCAAGGCAATCAACGCTGAGTGTGCTGGTCTGGAGAACATGTTGTATAAATGATGGTTTGTGTGGCTTCGTTGAAGATGGATCTTTAGTGAGTTTGAGTTGTCATAAACAATCCCTTGCCCTTGGAATCTTCCAAGATCTTATACCTTTCGTCAGTACTCTGCTTACATCCCGTCGCAACTCTGAAGAGTCGCAAAGGCCTCGAATGTCTAGGAATCGGTTCGAGTTTGGATTCGCTTCCACCCTACGATGAAGACTTTTGGAGTTCAAGATGAGGACAGTTTCTGACCGAGACAAAAAGTTCCAACTTCGTCGGCATGTTTGACACGGCCTGGAATTTGTACTACGGCTCTATGAGAGACACTTGAGGTCCTTGTGGGATAATCACTGATATTGCGCGGGTCACTTCTGTCGTGCCAAAGTTCACCTCTTGTACAAGACAATCGCAAGAGTGAATGGAACAAGTCAATGATCAAGATTTTACTGGCTCGAGTAAGCAGTTCACACTTATTTGGGCGGACATGTTCTCGAAATCTTGATCACGTCGCACCTACATGTAAATCTGCTCGGAGTCTCCTTGTTTGGATTTTGATCGACCTTGTCCAACATTTGTTCCAGAGATTGGCGCTTGTGCAGATTCTCGAACATCATTACCTCGACTCACCAAACTTTTGCCCAATTCATGTCGCGGACAGATGGCCACCATAAGCAAGCTAAAGACGGCAAGCTCTTACGTATAAGCGAAAGTCTGATACATCATCACAAAGTCCCTGGAATTACTCGGGTGATAAGTTCCTACCGAGTTTATGGAGTTGCGCACATTTGAAACTACAAAAAAAAACATCATGAAGCTTAGAAATCCTCATGAACAAAGCTCTTGAAGTTACTCTGCATAGTCGAAGCATCCAAGTCCATTCAAAGCCCCAGCTGTTTTAATCATTCAAATTAGCTTCCACTTCTTTCTTTAAGAATGCTACAAATCGACACGGTGCTGTTTTCCACCCTGAAACCGGGGCTATGGTTTCTCTTGGCCTTCATTCTGAACATCAAGGCTTTTCATCACCCATTGTGTTACTGTCCTTACTTTCTCCTGGCAATATGGACGTCTCTGATCTGTTCTCTGTGCACTCTAGATCAGTTGACTTGGCCTGAGAGTGCCGACTACGTCCTTGGCATGGGGACCTTTGGACTCATACTTTTGGCCCCGTTCACGCTTCTTCATGACCATCCCCTGCTTCTCAGGGAAATCTCTACTCATCGTAGCTGGACACTTGGCTGCAAGATAGCAAACAACCCTAGGGGATTACCGATCACTTTGCGAAGGGATGAAGGTGTTCCCGCGACGCAAAGATCTCTGCGATTGATACGGTTTGCAGGAGAGCGCTTGATCAAGATAACGTTCTTGTGTTTTCTCGAAATTTGCGTCTTCGATCGCATCTTGTCTCAAATTCTACGAGGAAGCACCCCGGAAGACTTCAAATTTTCCTCGCCTCTTGCCAGCGGTGGTCTATACATCTGGCGCCAACCTCTGCAACAGATCGCATGTCGAAGCTTGATTTCCGTCTACTGGATCTGGAGCACGTACCTGTTCGTCAGCATTGCGCATGCCATTCTGTCAATCCTTTTTGTCGCGATACTTCAGCTTGATACCCCAGAAGAATGGCCACCAATATTTGGGAGCATCTTGGAAGCTTACACGGTTCAGCGTTTTTGGGGCAAATTTTGGCACCAACTCTTAACCAGGATGCTGAAATCGTGGGCTCACATACTAAGTCAATCAGGGTTCGGTCTATCTGCTGGCTCGCGATCATACAAAATTGTCTCATCTTTCTTTGTATTCCTGATGTCGGGACTGGCGCATGTAGTGGTGGGATGGTATACCAACGAGCCAGCACTGAGCAGGGACATGTTTTTTTACGTGACCAATTTCTGTGTTATCACCGTTGAAGTACTCGGTGCAAGAGTATACCACGCTCTCGCCAAAAACACGCAGGAAGGATGTGACAACCCACGACCTGTCACATTATTGCGCCGGTGCTTCGGATATCTATGGGTTCTTTCCTTCTTCTTTATGATACAACCATGTGTGGAGTATCCCAAGATTCATCATGTTTTATCACAGTTGTAAAAATCAGCTGTTACAGATTACCAGTCGGCAGTCTCTGGCAGCTGCATCTTCATGTGCTTTGATGCGGCCTTGGTATCGCCGCAAATAGACGACGTACTTGAATTGTAGTCAAGCGTTGAAGTCTGTTGTCGAGCCACCGTCCCGTGCCCGAAGCTTGATGTGTATTCTCTCATGAATTTCTTCCCAATACTGGTGATGTCATCCCACATGACTATTTCCTGACTCGCGATTCTCGGAGGATTGGTGGTCGATTTCTCGCCTGGTAGATATCGAAAAGCAACTCGGGAATTTGTGAAAGAGTGAAATGCGTTCACCGCGGCTCGTTATGGACTCAAGTAATTGAACCCCGTCATCTGTACACTTGCCGCCTATATGCCACTAGTCGGCGCCAAGATAGGTGAGATCAGTTGATTCTTTAAACAGAAGCGCGTGGCTGGATCAGCACTAGAGATGTGATGACTTCGGTCCGGTTGGGTGAAGTTTCCTTTCGTCGTTGCGAGGACCTGCAGATCGGCTGCTATGGTACTGATGGGACAATTCATACTACTAGATGTCGTCGAACGCTGGTTGTTGGACCATCCTCAAGATCGCGCTTCAGTGGTCAAGGACAGCTGTTAGATTGCTTGCGCCGGATCTTCGGTTGATAAAAGGTCAACGACACGGCGTCGACAGTATTTCTACAGCCATTGATAGTCTGTCAGGACACACACGGATGGTCTTGACTTCGGCAAACGGCATGCGAGCAGAGGATATAAGCTACTCGGTTCTGTCCATTTGGAGCACGTCTAGATTTGTGATCCATGGGCAGAGTCTTGAGAGGAAAATCTCCGGCATCCTTGTGCAAGACCAAGGAAAAGTAGCTTAAGATGATTTAGCAGTATGGAGTAGATGAAAGTTTATCTATTTTGTATTTAAGCACTCGTATTGAGCGGGTAACGGTGAAGGAGAAAATAAAGCAACCAAGATTATCTATTAGCCCGGATCTCAATGCTTGTCGTAAATGGATACCTGTAGAACTTCCGTGGAACAACCATAATTCATGGGTATGTGTTTGCTTGCAAGTGTCAAGATCCATGGACCCATAGGTGAATACTACTATGCGCATACCTGCGAACCGAAATAACATTGACCCATGATCAAGATGTAACTTTACCAGATAAGCATTGCCAAGTCCATGGTTTTTCGATAGGCCATCAAGGAGCGCCAGTGACATTGATTGCTACTGGGCGGGATCGAATATGCAGTCTGCGTACCGGCTTCCGAGAGAAGCTTAACATCAACACGATGGAATCAATTAGAATGGAACATGATCGTGTTATCCACGTCAGCGCGTAAACTATAGTGAGTATGCGCAGCGAGATTCCAAGTGGCTTAGTGCCCAGCTAATTCAGGCAGCTAGGTGAGTCTCACACTATAAAATAAGCCCCTGAGCTAGCCGATTTCCGGGAACGTTTTCTTAGGGAGTGACGATTCTTCGCGCTTGGCCGCACGCGCATGAGCCAGGGACCCATAACCGTTACCCCCACAGATGTTTCAGCGAAGGCAAAGAGGATGATGATGTGGTCATCGGACTTTTCCTTCTCCAAGCTGTCAATCACTTCTCACTATGATCAAGCGGCATGTATGAGTGCTGACCAGACCACGATGGTTGCCTTCACGGGAAACAATATTGCCATGGAGTTTTGTTGTTGGTTGGTCGCTGTCATGGATGCTGTTGCCAAGCTCGCTTGTCAAGAGTTTTGAGCCTCATCTGACAGTGCTAATATATCAGCACCATGTCAGGGGGAGGAAGACCATCTAGAACCAGACTTGGCGCCTCACGATGCGCCTATAATATCGCTTACGCAAACCACTATACGAGCACCCACGGCTGGTGCTACAGTACTCAGTGTTTTGTTGGTAAGAGACCCATTGGTCTCCAATACTGAACAGTGGAAAAACACGGCGACCCCGCGGCTCTACCGAAGCTGTGATGCGAACGAAGTATATCGCGCGTGTGATGCAAATCTTTCATGCGAAAACATCAACAACAACTACATGATGTGAAAGGAATATACAGCCTCCAGGTTCATCGCTGTCGACTTCAGGTGAAAGAGGCTTGTAAAGCGCTATCGCGGCTGCTGACCTCGGCTGCTTGTTGGTCAGGACGGCGCATCAACAGATGAGTGGTCAATCTCCGAAGAACATTCAGATCAGACAGCCCAAACATTCCTCGCCCCACGCGTACCGTTTCTAGATAATTGCAGTCCCCATGTCAATAAGATCATCGACCAGCAGCCGCCCAGCTCCTCGGTGCGTACCGAGAAGCGAATGTTAGCGGCTCGGCTCCAGAGAACCCACTCCGCCGTTACAGTTATAATGTGACAGGGGACCCTCGTCGCCTGTACCCTGTTCAGCTCTTGAGGCTCTCCAGCACTTTGCACAGGGGTAAACGGTGTAGCTGCCATGATGCCGATCCTGTGGGCGTTTACTTGCGAACATGGGATGAAACGTTCGACTACTCTATCTCTCCCTAGGCAGAGAGGGCTGGAGGTTACCGGCGGAGATGATCGATGGATGGGCTCTCTCCCACATGGGTACGGCGGAGCCGCATATGTCGTCCCTGGGAATGCTTAAATATAAGATGGACCTTGTCCCTATGATCTCGAGAAGTCTTCTCTTGCTTCTCAACCATCTTCAGTCATCTCATTCTTTGTACTTTGTTTCTTCGCTCACTTTACAGGTCGGTGACCTCAGACGTTCTTTTACACACTTACAACTTCGGCTCGCACAGGTGCAACTGCTGCTTTCTTTCAATCAGCCCAATCAAATCCGCTTTGCTTCGCTTTTCACAGCTTTCAATACGATAAACAAACTCCAACCGACAAGATGAAGTACGCTCTTACTTTCGGTGCCATCGTGGCTCCCATGGTCTCCGCCCACGGTATGATCAAGACGCCTACTCCCCGTGGCGCCGGTTCCGCCATGTCGTCTGCTTGCGGTTCTCAGATCTACAACATGTTAGTACTCAGAAGAAATTCCATAATCGATAAAAGAATGAGAAGCTAAATCATTACAACTAATAGGATGAGCTCCGACGCCTACGGAAACATCCAGGGTGAGACGCAGCTGATTGGCAGCGACTTCACCGACGAGTGCAACCTCTGGCAGTGCAAGGGCATGCAGTACTCGGACAACACTGCCAACCTCCAGAGCTACTCGACCGGCGATGTTGTCGACATCACCTACGACATTCGCGCTCCCCACACCGGTACCGCCAACGTCTCCATCGTTGACACCGCCTCCAACACCATCATTGGTGACATCCTCGCCTCGTGGGACGTCTTTGCCTCCAACTCCCAGGCCAGCGCCGCCAACGAGACCTCCTTCTCCATCACCATCCCCGACCTTGGTGGCAAGTGTACCACTGGTGGCGAGTGTGTCATCCAGCACTACTGGGACTCTCAGTCCGCTGGCCAGACTTACGAGTCTTGCATTGATTTCACCGTCGGTGGCTCCAGCAGTGGCGACTCCGGAAGCGCCAGCACTACTGTAAGTCAATCTAATATGAGTGAAAGTGAAGAAACGATTACTGACATATTAATCAGACTGCTGCCGCTGCCACCAGCGCCGCCGCTACTACCAAGGCTGCCACCACTTCCCAGGCCGCCACCAGCACCGTCGCCGTGACCAGCAGCACCAAGTCGGTCTCTGCCGCCGCCGCTGCCACCACCTCCGCCGCCGCCGAGACCGGTGACGACGACGAGGACGACAGCTGCGACGCCGACGACGATGATGAGGCCGAGGACACTGGCGATGATGAGGACGATGACAGCTGCGACGCTGACGACGAAGATGACGAGCCCGTCACCAGCTCTGCTCCCGCCGCCTCCAGCGCTGCTGCCCCTACCACCCTGGTCACCCGCACCTCCACCGCTGCCGCCCAGGCTACCTCTGCTGCTAGCTCCGGCTCCAGCTCCGGATCCGTCGCTCTCTACGGCCAGTGCGGTGGTATCAACTACACCGGAAGCACCACCTGCGCTTCGGGTACCTGCACGTAAGTAATCAAGAAGAACCTTTTTTTTCCGGTCAACTTCAATCAATGGACAAGAGGCTAACATATCCTGATTTAATAGTGTCATGAACGACTACTACTCCCAGTGCGTCTAAATGCCTGACATTGCTGACGTAGTAATATCCAAACATGTCAAGGCTTTAGACGTTGCTGTGTAGCGAACTTTTTGCTTCATATTGTATATATTGAAATGCTTCGAAGGGGGCGTGTAAAATAGATTTTTGTGGTTGATTCACTTGATTCGTTCCTCCAAATGTCACTTGCAAAAAAATGACTGCGCACGTAAACAAGAGCTCACTTTATGACGGCCAGGTGGATAATGACATTTATCATTATCACCTGCTCCATTTCTTCACATCGTAATCTGGGTTTCACTGGACAAAGTCTGATGGCACATCCGGTCCTATGTTTCGGTCAGCATCTACGCATACAGACTGGGAGGGTAGCAGTCTTACCCCAAACGTGGAGTCCGTCGGGCGAAGCCTGCGATCTGTGTGGAGCTTGCGTAGAATCCATGAGATCCCCGTCGACGTAGTGCTCCATGATGAAGCCGGCAGGATCATACCTATACGCATCTTCTTGTTAATATCTTGCCCTGACGCTGAGGCCCATGCGAAAGTCCTTCGCCAGTCTTACCAGTAATCAAAAATTTGGCTTCCGAGCACGTGGCGTCCCACGCCCCAGCAGTTCTTGTAGCCCTTTTCTCTTAGCCAGTCATGGCCGAGTACTTGGGTGTCAAAGTCGTGCGTCTCATAAGACGAGTGGTGGACGTGGAACTTGGGTCCCTGGTAAAAGAAGAAGCAGTGGTGGTCCACCTGTTCTGGGCCACGGTCTAGCCGAAGAAAGGTGGTGATGTCGATTCCTTCAGCATTATGGACAATCTTTGAGTAATTTTAGAATATTACACTGCCTATACGGTGCGGGAATATTGCTACTTACGTCACTTGGGATGAAGTTGAACCGCGATGTGTAGAACTCGAAAGTTTTTGTGTAGTTTGTGGTGCAGTGACCCCAATGTCCGAGCTTATGGACAGGTGCTGGTCGTTTCTTGAAGCGTTGCGTTTTATTGACAGGTCTGTTCTTCTCAGTCGGCTAGATGATGTAAGTAGGTAATCAATAGCAATGAAATACTCCATGATGAATCATTGTTCTGGTAAGATATGAAACTTACGTAGTTCACAGGTTCATGCGGCAGTGGTATATCCAACATGTGGGCATTCTCTTGGCCCCAGACCAAATGAAACGGGAATCCATCAACCGGATCTAAGAACGTCACGCATTTGCCGCCCCCAGGTGCATCCTCGAGCTCATAAATCTTGCTCGCCTTCGGCAGCGTCTCGGACGCAACCCGTAGGTCTTCCTCGGACTCCACGACGTAGGCGACGCCGCCAAACTCATTCTCCTGGCCGCCGGTATTGCGAATGGCGCAAATCACCCAGGGTTCAGTCCCATAGCCACGGAAGTAGATCACGTCCTCGCTCACTCGCTTTTCCTCCGTGAAGCCAAAATCTGTAAGAAATTGGATCGCCGTTTCCAGGTCTGCGTACTTGTAGTATGCGTGCGCTATGCGCTTGAGGGCGATTCTGTTGTGGGGTTCCGGGCCGGCCATGGTGGGGGTACTCCGAGCTGGCTCAGGGTATACTCGGACAGGTCTCGGTAAAGCGCAGTGGTTTGGAGTATTGTAATCACTGTTGATAGGCCTTACGTGTAATATAGATAGAGACTCCTCGAATTGAGAATATGACGAAACAGAAAACTAAAGCATTCGAGGTTCGATTCTATGAGATGGAGACGGTTGAAATCACAGTATATATGGTATTACGGTTAAGTCTAGCCGGGCAGTTGGAGTAGTCCGGCGGTTCCCAAGCCCCGAACCGTCCGATCCTCCACTTCAAATGAACGGAGGGTTTATTACCTACCAAGGCTTGATTAACTTCCGAAGACTCCGACCTCTCCACGTATCTTGTCCAAATGGCTACAGTCAGCGGCGATGAAAAGTAATCGAGCATTACCCGACGTAACGCTGAAAACGTTACGGATTTGAAATATTCGGTTGATTATTTTTGTTTACAATAAACAAATGGTTAGTCCACTGCAACACATTGTAGCCTATATTGAACAACGATTAGTTCGAAAGGAAAGAGATTCTGGGACAAAAAGCGGCGAGCTTCAAGGCCACTTTTACGCACATCTTAGTCACTGATGTCTGTCTTTTCATACATCAACACACATACGGAGTATCCCGCTGAAGCTTTGCAATCACGAAGATTGTGATGCCACGTTGAATCACTATTCGATATGTATCCACATCTTCTTTATGTCGCACCAGTCGTCCGAAACTGGCTGACTCACCAGAGTCCTGGGTAGCCACTCCAATAATTGGCCTTCGAGGCTATCCAACGTAATATCACGAACAGGCTGGGCGTGACTAGCCTCAATTATCGTTTTCAATATCTCAAACGAGGGCAGACAGACCAAGCCACGGTGACGCTCATGTGTTAAGCGAATAGGCGTGTTGACGGAGACTCCATGTTTCAGCATCAAGAGAATAAGTTTCAGCCAATCCTTGCCATATGTATACATGTGGTCCCTGCCATATATTTGTCCCCTTTTGAAGTACTCACAACCCATGAGTAAAGCATCCGCCCAATAGGAGAGACAAATCTCCTTTGCTTTCGTTGTACCATTATCGTCGGATTGCGCAATATGAGCGAGAAGTAAATTGCAAGTGTCAATGCCAATACCAGAATCCGGTATCCTATAGACTGCGGGGATATCTCGAACTCCTGGTAGGATAGCGGGACTATCGTGGGAAAATGGCGAATTAGAATCGGTATGCTTTTCGAATTCACCTTTGGTAGACTTTTTGAAGTCCTCTTTGATAGTAGACTTTCGGTTTTTGATAGTAGACTTTCGGTTTCTGGGGGATTTCTGTATCTCAAGATCGCTGCCGTTTTCGACTGCTTTAAAGATAGTAAAGGACGCCCGCGGTTTGAATCCAAGCGGACGCCTCGTGTGAGACAGGAGCTTCTCGCGGAAAGGACCTGCGTCACTGGTTGGACGCGGGCCTCTTGGGAAGACAATGACTTCATTCTTGTCAAAAGGGAAATAAGATTTCCATAATCGGCAGGCCGCATCCGTCCGTCGTGGCGGAGCTTGGAGTCCAAGCTTGAATTCAATGTACTTGGACAGGTTTGTGGTGGCTGCGAATGACATAAAGAGTTCTGACTCGGTATCTATGTGTGGAATCTTATCGATCATCATATGCGCGAACCAGGGCCCCTTAGGTGAATTTTCGCGATGGCCAATTCGGAAAAGAGGTTGCAGCATAGCCTCGGTACCATTCAATCTGTCTACTAAAGATACGTAGCTTTCTGTATCGATGCAGGAATGCCCCAGTTCTTGAATGTGATCGTATGTATTCGAAGCTAGTAGCAGGGCCCGGTCTGGATTTTTCCAAAGAAGATCAGAGGTGTTAGTTGGGATAACTGGATTTTTCCATAAAAGAGCAGAGGTGTTGATTGGGGTAACTGGATTTGTCCAAAGAAGATCAGAGGTGTTAGTTGGGGTGAGTCGCCCTGCGATTTGGATCAAAGCGATAGAACCCTCAATCATTGCAGAAGAGAGATTGGTCTTCGTGTGTTCAAGTTCACCGCTAAATACCATCTTCTTAGCGGACGGCCTTTGCATAAATTCTCGCGCGGTTTGGTGCATAAAGTTGACAAACGGATCCGCTTCGAGAAGTCCACCACATCGACTCTTGAGCCGACGCAAAAGGTTTTCGCATAAAACACTGAAGCCTGAATGGCCTATCTGCTCAACTTCAACGCAGGATCCATGGCCATTGACTTGAATCACCGCGAGTGAATCAGCTGCAAATGAGAGGTGAAGCAAGTGTAACGGATCTTTAACACTTGCAACAAGCCTAAAGAGCCTGGCAGACTCAGCCCTGTGACCTTTGCGGATATGTCTTAACATGGACATATAAAGTCCGTTTTCGCCGCCGAGTCGGTCTGGAAGATGTTCCAATGTCCTCCAGAGCTCTTGTGCAGTATCTCCATCATGATGACCATTAATTATCGTGTTGACGACGAGTCTAACCCAGAGGAATACACCGGATGCTTTGTCGGTGATGGTGTTTGTAAATTTGTCCAAATCTGGAAGGTCTGGTACTTCTATGGACAGATGCCCGTGAGCGTAGCGATAGATGTCGTTTCGTGTATACTTTTGCAACTGGAGTCTTGGCAACTCTCTAAATTTCCCCTCAAAAACTGATAGTTCTCGGCAGGAGAAACATACCTTGACGTTTTTGTTTCTGCACAGTTCTAGAATAACCCTCGAAATCTCGCGATAGCCATCAAAGATCCACGCGCTTACTCCCCAAGCAGCATCATTGTTGCCGCCGTCGTAGATCAGATCTTTCTGTTCATCTGTGTACTCATCAATTTTCTCAAGCATGCGAAACTCGTCCAAGCCATCTAAGAACAAGAAAAGTTTCTTGCCACGTGCTTCGAGGCCTTCGATGGCGCTGTGAAGGATAGCTATGAGGCTGTGCCATCCGAGGCTAGATTTTGGGTCGAAGAGCTTCATGGGGATCTGGCGTAGTATTTGATGCACCAGACTACGCAGCATCCCCTCACGAGACTTTTGAAGATCTGTACCTCGTTCGTGGAAGAAGAAGGCCGCAAAGATGACTGATGAAGTATCAGAAGCCCATTGGCTCCCTAGAATCAAAGGCTCCTGTGTAACTCTGAGATATTTCATGAGAGTAGACTTTCCACTGGCCGCCTTTCCACTGATGAAGAGTCCGCGGTGGGGGGAATCCACCCAGGTTTCAAATCTCAAAGCATTCGTTTCCGTCACGATGGTATCCTGTGAGGCGATCCACTGGAATGTAGATTCATATGCATCGTCGATTCTGAGTTCACGGTCTTGAATCTCTCCAAATGACAATATTTGAAGTTGAGAGTTCATGTGGTCTGTGTTTGTGGTATATTAGCGTGAACTATTGTGAATGCCCATTAGGGAAGTTATTTATGATTGACAACAACGAGCTGCTCCTGTGTGGCTGAGAGCTTGTCGAAGGGTCATTGGTCTCGTGTTGAATTACGCACCTTCCTCTGCAGCCAAGCTTGTGTTTGCCAGATCAACAAGTAGTCCTGCAACCCTTTGATACATTCGATCACTCCTATTATCAAACTTCACCATGTCACTATGGTTCGCGTTGATAGAGCTACGTTGCACATTGAAACCATCATAAGAGGCCGATGCTTCGGGCACAATCTATTGCATTGTAATGAGCGAGCGCTTCTTGACTCTGTGCACGGCCATTACTCACCATGCCGATGGCAGTCGGTATCTCCTCCCGCACACATTTTACCGAAATTTCATGCGAAACTGTGGTCCAGTCATCTCTTTGTACCTCCAAGATGTGAGAGTCTTTCTTGAGTGTCTCGAGTAACGACTTGTTAGGCTGGCGCAAGCAGAATTTTGCGATGCCAGCGAGGATTTCACCATAGCCCTCCTTCGATGATCCCCGATGTGGTGTTCCAAAGAAAGCAACACCAGAAGTGTTGGCATAGATGTCGGCTAGTCTCGGGTGTCGGTTGTGGTTTTTGAATGACGCCGATTTTATCAAGGCTGCTTTGACTACGAGTCCTCCCAGACTATGAGCCACGAATATAATAGGCCGAAACTCAGAGAAAGGTTAGTATGTGGCTAATTTCGGAGCATATTTTACGTACGATGCCCTGGCGCATCCGAGCGAGGTCTCCCAATAAGGTATCTGCATGACCAAATATGCTTTCTCTGCTCGCGTAACTGAAGAAACGTGCAACATCGGAATCATATCCCCAGGTAATTACTCGCCCCTCAGGGATGTCATCTTTGAGTAGATCGCGTGGCCAACAGATGTCTCCTCTTGACCAAGTCCGGTATGCTGAACCTCGAAGGCCATGGACGAAGACAATGTCAACTCCGCTGCTGGAGTCTCGTGTGCCATCGTACAAGACGTAAGGTCCAACGGATTTCGGATCGAAGTCCTCTGCCGTTTCATCGTCAGCAGACTTCTTCCGAAATCTTCCAAAGAGGCGTCGTCTCATAGCTATTCAGCAGACGCCGGTGAGAGCATTCGAAAGTCAACCTGAAGAATGTCACGATTTGGTGACAGTCAGTGGTGAGGCTGAGATCAAGGTCACTTCGACCCCGCTTCCGTCTGCCTGCTGACTAGCCAGGCGAGAGATATCATCGAATGAGGCCTGTCCAATAAGCGCCCGACGAGAGAGAAGGGCATCATTATAGACGTAAAGAGAATGAAACCACATAGTTTTCTTTGGGACATGGCCTAACGCTCGCCGTGACAAATGCCTTAAGATGGATTGACTTGTAAAAGAGTCGGCGGCATCTCTATCAATTCAGGTAAAGTCATTCTCGTAGGAACCCGGGCTCACATATAGGTACATATTGCAAGGTGCATCATATACATCTCTAGTCTCAAAATGGTGGTGTTGAACCCTGGTGCACTAAAGCGCAATTGTCCCTTGGCCAATGACGCCACCGAGGGGCGATTCGCCGGCGCGAACCCCTCCAAAATTCAGTGGCCCACTAACTTCTATCACTTATCGCTGTTGCGACTACTATACTCTGTATCATCATCGTCGTCGTGGTTTCGGAATTTCATGCCAATCGCTTTACAGCAAATTTCTGCTCGCGCTCATTTCGCGATCTTACTATTTGTGATCGTCCTCTTCTTTTTTAGTCACCCGACTCTAGACGCCGCGATGCCCAAGAAGCTCTCCAAGACCGGGACGTCAACGTCGCTGTCGAGCATCGCGACGAGCTCGACCGCCTCATCACTGGCCTCGTCGCTCCCGCCCGTTCTGACCGACGGCCAGCCGCTGCCGCGCCTCATCGTATTCGACCTCGACTACACCCTGTGGCCATTCTGGGTAGACACGCACGTGTACCCGCCACTGAAAGCCAACG
>JAANBA010000439.1:0-29613 GCA_014621435.1 Neopestalotiopsis clavispora
TACCTCTCTACATGGGCCGAAGGACGATGCGGGCAGTGGGATCTCGGGTTCATACAAGCGTCAAGGGCTGTGACCCTGTGTTCCGAGTCTTCCATGGCACCATCTCCCTGGTGAGATGGCGGCCAGCTCTTTCCCTCGGATTAAGGACATCGTGATCTCCCAATTCTAATCCAGCTTCTTCAGGACAGTGGTGAACGTCCACAAACGTATCATGAGTCGCGGTGCGTGGTAGTGTGATTGAGCCAGGGGAGGGGTACATACTCTGGGAGGAGCAAACGACAACGAGGATATAGACTGGGCATCTCGACCTTTTGAGACGTTCTGGTGACCAAATGCACCTTTTCATCGTGTCTTTGCTCGCGTGCCAGATCTGCGAAAGAAGTGTACCGTATCCTCAAGTAGCCTGTCTCTTGTTCGAAACGTCATGTGTTGAATATACCCCGGCGAGGGCCCGTCCATATTTGCCAAGCCTGGTACGCCCATTTACCAGCATCATCTAGAGCGTACGGTATTTGTATCGCTGATGTTGTTGTACGAGTCTCGCTTGACTGTTGAGATATAGATACCTTGGCAGTCTGCATCAATGGGAGAGGCGAGCAGGCTGCTGATGTGATATAGCTGAGAGCCACCTCCTTTCTGAAGCTGGAAGAGAAGAAGATTGGGAGTACCGAAGGCGCTCTCGTTTGCGTAACTCATGCTGTCTATATGGAAAATCTCCTGACACGAGTTGGAGGAGTAGACGAAAGTTGGACGGCGAGTATCTGCTCTTCGGGAGGATCAAGTATCGGCTGCTGCTCGATCGTGGAGGCAGGTAAATCAAGAGGTTCTGTAACTGGACTCGGAGGCAGAACGCTAGTCTCTGGCTTGAAAGACGTGGCGGTGGCAGAAAACCTGAACTCTGTACCACGAAGCATACACTCGGAATGGCCCGAGCAGTCTTGCAACAGGCCAGAAAGAAGGTCTTCAAAGGCCTCGTTCTCGTCATTTTGGTCATATGTCGGCTCCTGGTGCTTGCCCTCGGCACCCAAGAGCTTCGCCTGCGCCACCTTGATGTACCGCAGCATCTTGATCTTGTTATGAGAGCACATGTCGGTAAAGATGATGTCGTTGACGAGTAAGGCGTTTCTCATGCGGCTGCACAGGATAATTTCGAGCAGGTATAAGTCTCGAATCAGGGGGTCCGACCGCTGGGCGTTGTTCAGGTGAAAAAGGGCATCCTGGATCGCCCTGTCGGCCTTCCACAGGGCTTCTCGCACCGCGATGTCGGTAGAGGTAGGTCGAATCGGAGGCGGAATGCTAGTTCCTGGCTTGAAAGGCGCGGCGATGGGAGATAAATTAAATTGGGACTGAGACGGGACCGTGTCCGAGTCTCTGTCTTGAGCCTGGGCGGCCTACGTTGTCGATTCTGTCAGCTCGAGATAACACGACCTAAATGGTTCACTAACCTGATTACAGTTTGGACTTACACGTAACATGCTTCCCTTAAACATCACATTATCTAATTTTTGTTGAGCCTCGAGAGCTTCGCTGTCATGTATGAATCGAAGGTGGCAATAAAAGTTCCCCTCCGCTGCCTCGAAGGAATGCGGCCAGATGAGGTAGCATGATGCTACGTCTTTGGAAGCAAGTAGGCGATCAATATCGGCTCGATGGTGACCGACTACGAAGCCGGTGACGGTGATAACGCGACCCTTTCTAATCTGTCTCCTGTGTTGACGGTCATGGTTCTTGGGATGACCACACCACTGATGAGTATACCCCATAACTGCTGATGCGTACGATGATGAGTTGCCTGCAGAATGAATAAAAGGTATGGATTTGATGAAGTGGCTCAACGATGATAGCCTATTGGTTTTTGAGGTATTGCACTGATGCGTGGTTGTTGTAGTTACTCGTCTGCACCTGATACCAGATTCCAGGAAGAGCAGGAAGAAGATAGAAAGATCGTATTACGCGGTCGCGACGGGCGGAGAAAGAACAACAACAGAGCGAAGTCATGCAGCACCAGTCAAAGCTTGCGAATGCAAATGGACTAATTGGGATGAGAATGAGGTAATCCGTCAGTTCACAGGGTGCTTGTTGTGTCAACCTCTGCTAATGGCCGAATCAAGGTTCAAATTATGCTGTTTACACTCCCTGATTAACTCCAATTCCAGCTCAGAGCCATTCTGCCATTGAGCAATCACTCGATAACAGTAACCACCATAGTTATACCCCATCATGTCACCAGCCAATGCAGTATTCCTCGTCAGGGAATTCTATATTAGTTCGCCGGAGTAGGGTCAGAGCTCAGTCCACGATGTGCAAGGGGCGACCCCGAGCTTCATCGAAAGCTCTCTCGACCTTGTTGAGCACGTTGACTCCCAAGAGGGCCCTAGCGATATATTGGTCTGATAAGGAGAAGCAACCGTTCATATCTTGAGGATATGCCGTCCTCTGAGTATGGGATTTTTGCATTTGGTGGAGGTCAAGACTACGAGAAGTAGGAGAAGGAAGCTCATGGGCGTTCGTCCTGCGTATGTAGTACCAAAGGCAAGCAGAATGAGGAGCATCAGAAGTAGTGTCGAGATGGTTGATGATTTGCGAGAGAATGAGAAGCGACAATGTGCTGAATGATCACGATGGCGGCGTTCTCGCTAAGCAGGAACGGTTTGCCCTGTTTAAAGCAGGGACTGGAGGAAAAAATCATTCTCAGCAATTTGAAACGTGGTGGGAGAAGATTGAGCCCATTATACAGGAGACTGGCATTGTGCTACTGATAGACTTTACACAGGGTCTCATACCTCCAGTATCACCTTTCGCGTTCCAGTAAACTGCGCAGACCATTTAATGTAGTTACAGCAAATATGTCCAATCCTGTGCTCTCCGATACACTAAAAACTCCAAAGACTCGTGATTGTTGCTAACGTAGAGCGAGACTCGGATAAATTTACATACACGAGCTTGAGGACAAAATGGCTGTCGAAAAATATAGGGAAATATTATTTCAAATGGAAGAGGGGGAAAATTGGCAAAAAAGAGCGATGACCTGGATTCGAACCCGGTCCCCTAACAAAGATCCTCTCATTAGATCATAGGATATTCACTTTTCACCTGGGTGGCCACTGCACTCAAGAGCTGGAGTTTACCCGCTCGGCCATTGGACCTTCGTGACTTGTGGTTAACAAAGGAGCTCTTTTTTGAAACTATAAGTCTTCCGCACCTCACCCTGCATTTTCGTCTGATCTGCCGTTTGCACTTGCGGTTGGCTGCCAACTAGCTCTTGTTTGACCTGCTTCCTAAGGCACCCATCATCGACTAAAGCTTGCTCGAAATTGTCGTCACGGAAGTTGGCAACAAAAATCTGACCGTAATGGAAGCTCTGACTGTAGCATCTCACGATGCTCCAGCTTCTTCCCAGAGATGACGACCTAGAAACCAGGAAGCTACGTCCAAGGTCAATGAACCATTTGCCCAGTCTACCACACAATATTGCACGATTATTTTGCAAGGTGCGGAAGGTCGGGACGCCAATCATCATGGCTCACACGATCGATTTTCTGGAGGAAGCCCCCTGCTCTCAATATTTAACAGCAACGATCTGACGATCATGATCGTAGGCTTACTCGTATCTTACAATATCAACACATAAAACGAGCCAAAGTTTACCTCGGTATTTACCCAGTCTGAAAAACTAACTATTTGCGACTGATGGAAAGCACCAGCTCCCGAGGTCTTTCTTTCTACCCGATCTCTTCTTTGAGTAATCTCTTCCCGGTTTTCGGCCAGCATGTAAGCAGGCACGATGCATTTGAGCCCACGAAACCAATCTCGGTGTCTCTGCTGTCCCGCTTGTAGCAGCAGCCCCGAAGGCCTGCAATTCTTACTATTTACTCTCCCGCACATGTGTGTCATTGGCATGCTATACTCACCGTCTACTTCTTGATGCAACAGTGAGAAAGCTTTGCCTGTTATTGCCAAGCCCGACGGCTCTCCTATCATCATCACTTATCTGACCCATAAACCCGGGCGACCACAACCTCGCTGTCGCCAACGAACGAGAAGCTCGGTGGGAGTATTTCATTTTTGTAAAGCAAAAGGAGGAGCGAGTTTCGCTCGTGTTAAAGAAGGTTTTGGGCGATAATGTCAGCGAAGACTCGAGCATTTGGCTCGACACGAGAACCAGGCTTTTAGGCCTCCATAAGAGGTTTCAAAACGAAACCTTGACCAAGAACGAGGTAAATGATTCCGATAATGGTTTCGTAAATACCGAATTTTAGCTATGCTTTTTTTTTATTATTTTTATTTCAATATATATTTTATTTTATTTACGTGAAAAATCCTATAGAATTTATAATATATTTTCTTTTTAAATTATTTTATAAAAATATCTCTAAATAATACAAATAATATATTATTATGCGCATACGTAATTACAGCTAATATTTAATTTCAAACGCTTAGCCCATGACTTATAACACTTGTCGTAATGGCGATCTGGCAATTCGAGGAAATCCGGATGACGGCTGGCATGGAGCCCACTTGCCGAGGTATGGAAGAAGAACCAAATCAGATGATCCTTATCCGGTCTTAGGGCTTCTTAGTGGCCTGCTTGTCCTCATTACAGGAATCTTCACGTTCTTCGATATTTCTATGATATTAACACATATAATATGAATATCATGATTTGGTGCTAACCGATGCAGTCGATCAGTGGGACAGAGGCTGTTCTTTGATATGGACTTCAAAATGCCAACTCAAGTGCTTATTCCACTAGCACCCGGAATCTCCAGCCAAGCGGCCTATTAAACCTCCCATCAGGCAATTGCGAGCTGGATGACTGTATAGTAAACGTCGACATCCTCATATAGATGACTTCAGGGTATCTTTGCGAATTGCTGATAACACTGAAGGTATTCTAGCTGCGACTAGTTGAGAAAGACAATAGAAATAAATAATAGAAGATTGAATATCCAGTTTTGTAATCCCCCGTTTCCTTCTTTCTTCCCTCTGTTTACTCTTCTGTGGAAAACAAATTCGTGAACTCTTGTTCTTATATCCTCAACTTACTTCAGACTTCAAGATGAACATCAACCTGAGTGGCAACATGAAAGACGGCACAGCCACTCGGAGTACTACTTCCGACCGCCAGAATACTGATAGCCAGTGGTATCTTACCACTGAGCGACTGGATTGCGGAGAGTTGAGAGGACACGATATCATATGCTTGATCCGTCAAGGGCAAGAGGTAAATCGTTGCCCTATCCTTGACTCCGTGTTCTGCCAAGAGTGATCGGATTCCCTTTGAGCACCCAAGCACAAGCTCATAGGCTGTCTCAGCCTCGGGATTTTGGAAGGACTCATCCCACTCTGGGTAGTCGGCAATGGTGATGGAAGACGTTTTGTCGCCCGGTCTCCGCGGGAAGCGCTGCCAAAGCTCTTCAGTCAGAAAGGGCATGAAGGGAGACATGAGTCTCAAGCCAGTCTCCATTGTCGTGTAGAGAGTGTCCTTGGCTGAGCGAACTTCATCAGGGGCGCCGTTTGCAAGTATCGTCTTTGAATTCTCCAGATATATATCAAATAGCTCGTCGTACAAGAATCGATAAATGATCTGGGTGGATTTTGCGAAGAGACGATCCTCTAGTGCCTCGTTCAGCTGTCCTGCAGCGGCGTTCATCTTCATCAAGATCCAGGCATCGGGTAGGCTTTCTCGGCCCGTCAAGGCGTTGCTCTGGCGAGGAACATAGTCGGGCCCGAGCTTTCCGAGGACATACTTTGCTGCCTGATAGATCTTGTTTGCGAATCGACGATACCCGTGCATTGTCTGAATATCAAAGTTGATATCGCCACCCGATGCTTGAGTGTAGCTGACGAGACTGAAACGCAAAGCATCGGCTCCAACCTCGGGAATACCCTGAGGGAAGAACTTTTTCTGATACTTTTCGGCATTCTTGATTTCGTTCGAGGGTAGATTGCCGAGCCGAAGTTTTTGATGTAGGCCATCTAGACTGATGCCGTCAATGACGTCGAGAGGGTCAATCACGTTTCCGAGCGATTTACTCATCTTGCGGCCCTGGTTATCGCGTATCAAGCCGTGGCAATACACCTCCGTGAAGGGGACTTTTCCGGTGAGTTTCAACGAGAAGATGATCATACGGCTCACCCAGAATGGTATGATATCCCATCCTGTCTCCAATGTCGAGTTCGGAAAGTATTTCTCAAAGTCTGACGTCTGATCTGGCCATCCGAGAGTTGAGAATGGCCAGAGTCCGGAACTAAACCAGGTATCCAGGACGTCTTCATCACGTCTGAGAGTCACTCGCTTGCCTGGAAACTTTTGCTGTGCCTTCTCCTGGGCTTCACGTTCTGTCCTGCCACACACCCAGTACTCGTCGTCAGAATCGTCACCACCAGCTTCACCTTCGATGCTGACAAAGTATGCCGGGATCTGATGGCCCCACCACAGCTGGCGGCTTAGACACCAGTCCTGAAGGTTTCGCATCCATTGCAAGTAGGATCGCTTTTGGACATCCGGCCGAATGACGAGCTCGCCACTCTCCACCACGTCGATTGCTGGTTTCGTCAGCGGTTCCATCTTCATCCACCATTGAGGCTTCAGAAGCGGCTCGACAACATCCCCTGATCGACTGCATATGGGGACCACCATTTTATTTGACTCTGACCGTGTGTAGAGGCCCATGGTCTTGAGTTCCTCAATGACGCGATGCCTCGCAATGAACCTCTTCTCTCCAGCGTAGGGGCCGGCGTTGCCATTGAGAGTGCCGTCCTCATTCAAGATGTTAATAAATGGAAGTCCGTGTTTCTTGCCGAGATTGAAATCATTGTGATCATGTGCAGGCGTCAACTTGACGGCGCCTGTACCAAATTCCCGATCCACATACTCGTCGGCCACAATTTTGAGCCTCCTCCCGGGGATGATGGGGTGGAGCGCCGTCTTGCCGACAAAGTCCTTGTACCGATCGTCTAGCGGGTGCACAGCTATGCCGGTATCACCCAACATCGTCTCGGGTCTCGTGGTTGCCACTTCGAGCGTCTGGTCGGTGCTGCCCTCGATCGGGTACCTGAAGTACCAAATGGTGCCAAACTCAATCTTTCGGTCGTAGCCGGGCACGTCGAGCTTGGTCGTCCCTTCGAGCTCCTTTTGGTCGACCTCCAGGGTCGACAGCGCCGTGGATAGACGACAGGACCAGTGGACGAGCCGGTTGGCGCGGTAGATGAGGCCCTCCGAGTGCAGCCGCACAAACGTCTCGGTGACGGCCTTGGAGAGCTGCGGGCTCATGGTAAAGGCCTCGCGCGACCAGTCCGGCGAGATGCCCAGTCTGCGCGCCGACCCCATGATGGACTCGTGATAGTCGTCCTTCCAGTTTTGGCACAGTGCGACGAATTCCTCCCGGGTAAAGTCTTGCCGCCTGGATTTGCCATTGACGGGATTCTTGGCGAGCTGCTTCTCGACGACGGCCTGGGTCGCGATGCCTGCGTGGTCGCAGCCCGGAATGTATAGTGTCGTATATTGTCGCATGCGATGCCACCTCACGAGCGTGTCTTCTAGTGACAGTGCCAGCGCATGCCCAATGTGCAACTTACCCGTCACCTGCATCGAGTGTTAGCTTCATCAATGTGTCTCTCACGGCCCTGTTTACACCTACGTTGGGCGGTGGCATGGCTATAACGTATTTGCCCTTGGCCTTCAGACTGCCATCTTCCTCTTCCCGAGGTTTGAACATTCCCTGTTCTTCCCAAAAGCTGTACCACCCACTTTCGACAACATTGGGGTGGTAGGCTTTGTGAAAGTCATCGTCCAAGGCCTTCAATATCTTCTTTTGCCCGTATGGTGTCTCTTCGACCCAATACTTGGCAGTAATACTCAGCGAAGCATCTTTCTTTTTGGTCTTTTGTTCCAGTTGCTGCTGAGCTTCTTTCTCTTTCTTTTGTTTATACTTTTCTAGCTTCAGCCGTTGCTTCTCGCTCATTGGCTTCTCGGAGGCTGGTGTTGAAGACATGCTGATAAATACATGTGACAATTGAGCACTGCAAGCAATACAGGAGCCGTCAAATAAAAAAAAGTATGTCAATTCGTATCTGTAATTTCAATTGAAAGCCACTTGGCTTTTAAGTAAGGCATATTATACATGAATGACGGACATCCGGCGCCTATCATCGGCAGCCCGTGAGTCACGATAAGCGCTGACGCATATTCCTTCCTGAATGCAACACCCGTTATGCAAATTGCAAATTGTCCATTGAGTCAAAAAGCTCAGCCCAGAATGACCCCACTATAATGATCTGACAGTTTCAAATTGCGTATAACCTGCCCAGACTATACTAGACCTTTTCTCCAACAACCACGGGAGCCGGCTGCCCTCTCATGCTCACGCCGTCAATCTGCTTTTCCTGTTCGGCGGCAATCACGTCGGCGGGAATGTGGTCGGGTGTTCGGTTGGTCAAGACAACCATTGGGCCTACAGCGACAGCCATGAGTGCAAAGGCCACGCACCTTGACATCAGATTTAGCAATGGCGCCAGACTCGAATAGTAAATAGGATAGAATGACTTACATGCCAATCAAGGGACTCGTGCTCGTTTTGGTGTTCATGCCATAGGCGATAGCTTGGCCAACGGCTTCTAGGCAGCTGTCAAAAAGATTTAGTTGCTGTTCTTTACTCGACCAAATAAGGTTGTTTCATCGACATACCGGAATGCAGCTCCGTTTCGTACATTTGCTAAAAGGTTCATCGTTCAGCGATGATCCAATGAACTGACATCAGAAACTACACAGGCAACCTACCTTGCGCATCCGTCGCAAACGACGACAAGAGCCAGTACATGTAAGACTGCGACAGCGGGCCCGTCGTCTGCACGAAAAAGTACGGTAGGAAAGCCGACGGGTAGAGCGCGTCGTCCCAGTCAATGGCCCCGGGATTGAAGGCGTCGAACCTGGTCTGCATCACAATGGACCAAATGTAGACGCCGAGGTTGAGAACAACTACCGTGAAGAGCCCAAGCTGGGCCCGGCGCCTTTGGCTGAGATGCTTGAGGTCGAGGATGAAGCCGAGTCCAAAACAACCAACACTTGCGAGAAGGGAGACCATGTCAGCTTTGAGCAAGTGATTCTGTCTTCAAGGCCCGGGAATCTCTTACATGCAGAAGAAGGGCGATATCAGGGACGAAAGCGCACGTGCGCGCACGGAGAAGTAAGTAGCCAAGTACGTCGACCAGGTACCACTGTAAAAGAAGGACCATATAGCCCAGAACCCACTCAGTAGAATGAGACTCGAGGTGATGGTGCGGAGAATCTGCTTCAGCTCCTGTTTGGTGGACAGCTTCTCGGAGACCAAGATTCGTGTTCCGTCTGACCTGACGACCTTTTCAAGAGGAGTGATCAAGAAGGCAAAGGGGAGCGCCAAGCATTCAATGATCACGAAGGCCAGGTAAGTGTCAGTGGTGACGCCACCCTCGACACCCTTTTGGTAATTCTTTGAGAGGCTGGTAGGACGGAGATGTCAGTATGAGCTCAACTTCTACCCCAAGACCTGCTTGGCAAGACCTACTTGATTGCGCCTCCCACCAATTGGCCCAAATTACGAGATACGATCCATAATGCTATCCCATTTGTCAGTGGTTTCTGCCTCTGGTTGGTAGATGGAGGCGAATGAAGAGCGCGATGGCATGTATCAGGTTAGATGAGGGAAGAAAACAGCATCTATTACTTACCTAGATATTTGCCTCGGGCTCCAGCCGGGGCGAGGGACATGATGGCTCCCGCTTCTCTGATCAGTCCAAGCATATTAGCATTTTGGTCTCTTTTTCTCTGATTCGAGACAGAGCTTCGGGCGTTGAATGGTATCTCCTGAGTCAGACAGTAGGATTTGGAAGCAGATTATAGAAGTAGATACTTTTCATCGGATCGCAAAGGTGTTCTTGGGAGGCATTTCTTCTCTCTGATGACTTACGCAACGTACCAGCAGCCTGTGCCGATGCCAGACAAAGCTCCACCTAGAACAAGATACTGAGATATATGAACACTTTGATCGCAAAACCGGAGTTCGTATAGACCGTCTTGGTCATAATGCTTGACTTACCCATTGGTTGCCGTATTTACTGTTACAGTAGTACGACGAGCCTTCGATGGGAAAAGACATGGCACCAATGACCAATGCCCACTTGACGCCAATCTTGTTCACCAATGGCCCGCCGATGAAGCAGATTGTAGCAAGCATTGTGTAAGTCAGGGCAGTACTGTGTATGCCATTTAGTCTTGCTCGTATCATCATCTTATAGATATATCGATATACATACGCAATGTTGGAAACCTGGGGCGTCGCGAGACCACCACCACCAAGGCCTGATGAATTATTTAGAAAGTTGGTTCAGCGTTGAGAAAACGTGAAGTGTACAACATACCGGCAATGGCATCAGACATGGCCGGACTAATAGAACAAACTATTTCAGCATCGTTCCTCATTCTTCTCTTTAAGATTTCATGCCGTTTGCTTACCCGCAAAAGGCTTGCACACTAATCAACATCATTTGCGTCAATGAATGCGTGTGTATTCTCTTCCATAGCGGCACGTCGCGCCTGTAGGACTCCATATCCACGCCCCGCGTTTCGGGACCCTCTCCGTCTCCACCGGAGGTAGCGTGAGTATTCGGCGGAGCAGCGTCGAAAGCCGACATGATGGGCCGGCAGGTTAATTGTACGGTATTGTCAAAGCCACGGATATGAATAGTTTACAGAGGAATGAGAATGTGGGAACACGAGCACAATGATCGTCTTGGCCATGACTATTTATCTGTATATCTGCCTACCATTCTTCGCATGTAGTGCAAGTCAGCCCCAGGTATTTGGCAGACTACCCCAGGGATCGCCAGCAAACCCCCATGTCCACTTCGACAGCGCACTTCCGAATCGGCGGGACGGGAGTGCTTATCTTCGGCGGATAAGCGAAAAGGGAAGCGCATGATCGCGGTACCAATTCAAGGTCGAAACCCTTTTGGGCATTGAACCCCATGGTTCATTGGCTCATGGCGGGGCTCAGGGTCGCGAGGTCTAGGGTCTAGGGTCTAGCTAAGATTTCGGTGAGTTGAGCTAAAGAAATGACTTTCGCTTGGACCTTCATCGTCCCCCAAAACAGTCATTGACAATGGCCTGTGGCAGTATGCGTCCTTCCCTGGAGCGGGCCGATAGTCGTCAATCGAATGTTGCTATCCTTCATAGAGTACAGGTAACGTTAACGAATGCCCCCAGGACTGGGGGATTTGGCCTAATGCAGTAGGGGTCCGGATGCCTATCTCCGTGGGTCTTCAGGGCCTTGCTGCTTGTTCGTGGCGACATGACGATCAACCCCACAGGCATGACAAGCTTGGTGAAGCCGCAAGCGACCTGCGAACAACGGATAGCATGTATCTCACCCTTCACTCTACAATTTCTGATGACAATTACGTACAATTTGAGAACAACGTGCAGTTCAGCATTGCCTGAGCGCTCATTGGAAGGCATAATAGGTTGTGCGATCCAGTCTGTGACTCTACTAGAAGCTAAAAGGCTGTTGTGAGGTGCCCGCTAGCAGGATTGCTAGGCTCATAAAGCTCGCTATAAAGTCAACCGAGCAGGCCAATTCGTCAAAGGCACCCAATCAGTGCTCTCAACCGGCAGAACGATCACTACTCGCCATACCTACCATACTACCAAGACCATAAATCATGACCGATACAAAAGTCATCATCGTTGGAGGTGGTGGGACCATGGGCGCCAGCACGGCATTACATTTGATTCGAAATGGATACGCGCCGCAAAACGTCACGGTCCTCGACACCTTTGAGATACCCTCGGCGCAGTCGGCGGGCAACGACCTGAATAAGATCATGGGCATCAGGATCAGGACGCCCGTGGACGTGCAGATGAGCCTGGAGGCGCGGGACATGTGGCGAAACGACGACCTGTTCCGGCCCTTTTTCCACAACACGGGGAGGATGGACTGCGAGCACACCGAAGAGGGCATCGAGGGCCTCAGGGCTCAGTACCAGACGCTGCTCGACGCCGGCTTGGGCGCCGAGAACGAGTGGCTGGATAGCGAGGACGAGATCTTGGCGAAGATGCCTCTTCTCAAGCGGGAGAAGATCAAGGTAGACTGCCCCATCTCCACGAGAATCAATGAAAAATTTAAGCTGACTGACTTAGGGATGGAAAGCTATATGGAGTAAAGACGGAGGCTGGCTGGCGGCGGCCAAAGCAATAAACGCAATCGGCGAATTTCTGAAAGCCAGTGGAGTGAAATTTGGATTTGGAGAGTAAGTAGGCAGGAAAGGTGGCCCGTATAGGTACTCTTGTCGCTGACAGCAGTGGGCAGTGCTGGTTCGTTCAAGCAACCACTCTTCGCCTCCGACGGCACGACTTGTATTGGTGTCGAGACCGTGGACGGTACCAAGTACTACGCCGACAAGGTGGTCCTGGCATCGGGGGCGTGGTCTCCTACGTTGGTGGACTTGGAGGATCAATGCTGTTCCAAGGCTTGGGTATACGCGCATATACAGCTCACGCCACAAGAAGCTGCGGAATATAAGAACGTCCCTGTTGTCTATAACGGAGAGATAGGGTTCTTCTTTGAGCCCAACGAGTGAGTTGAACGGATATCCTCCACATGCCAACCGTCTTTTCTAACCAATATATCCTCCTAAGATTTGGAGTAATCAAAGTCTGCGATGAATTCCCAGGATTCTCTCGCTACAAGAAGATTCAGCCCTTTGGAGCATCGGAACCTAAATCCATCTCAACACCACGGTCACACGCCAAGCACCCGACGGATACGTACCCCGACATTTCCGAGGTGACCATACGGAAAGCCATTGCCACGTACCTCCCCGACTTTACGAACAAGGAGCTCTTCAACCGGGCCATGTGCTGGTGCACAGACACGGCCGACGCCGCTCTTTTGTAAGTTCCTCTCTCGACTTGCTCACGTAGGATCTCAACGTTTGCTAAACAACATGACAAAAAGGATCTGCGAGCATCCAAAGTGGAAGAACTTTATCCTGGCCACGGGCGATAGCGGGCATTCATTCAAGCTCTTGCCAAACGTCGGCAAACACGTTGTGGAATTGATCGAGGGCAGATTGCCCGCCGACATGGCCCACGCTTGGCGCTGGAGGCCCGGCGGGGACGCCCGCAAGTCCCGGCGAGCGGCGCCGCCACAAGATCTCGCAGACCTGCCGGGGTGGAGACATGATCCTCAGTTGTAAATGTTGTCAGTGCCTCGAGAAATCTTCTGGGGGCCAGAATGATGCACCTGACACCTCTGTGGAAACCATTATGAACGATACCTCTGTGTATACCGGTATGAACCCGTTTATAGCAAGTAATGCTGACTGTCCAAGCAATGGAATCGTGTGAACAATCACAAAGATGTTTAAATCAAGAATGATCTTCATATCAAATCCATTAATGTTAAACTTTCATCTACAGACTTGCACGCTGCTCGCGCAGTCACTGGCTGTACTTTTCGCTAATGCCCTTCTGGACGGCCGGGCGCGCCGCGATGCGGTCGATCCACTTGAGCAGGTGCGGGAACTCGTCGAGCTCCGCCTGGGTGAAGCCCGTCTTCTCCCAGCCCTTGACCCACGGCCACGTCTTGATGTCGGCCACCGAGTACTTGCCCTTGCCCTTGCCGGCCAGGTACTCGCGCGGCTCGCCCGTGTACTTGCCCGACAGCCGGATCTCGAGGACGCCGTACACGCGGAGCGTCTCCTTGCGGAAGCGTTCAATGGCGTCTTTTTGCTCGTTAGTCTCCGTTTCTCCTGATGGAATCAATCCATTATGGGGGGTGCCTAGACTTACATGGAATTTTCTCGGGAGCGGCCCTGCTAAAGTGGTTGGTCTGCCCTTGGTACGGAGCACCAGAGCCTGTCATCGCAGGAAATGTTAGCTATTTCTTCTTGAAGTTTTCAGACTTGTGAAAAGGTGTCCTATAGTGTTGCAGGATCCAGAGGAGGGTATGAGTGTGCATTAAATGGCCAAGGCCCATGGAGCAAAATCATAAGACCAATTGTTTGCCAATTACTTACCGTGCCAGAAGAAAAGCCACTGGAGAGCTTCGTTGCGCTCAAACTCGTCCTTGAAGCCAAACTTGTCCTCCTTGTCCACCTCCTTGAGCAGGTACAAGAGTTCTGCAGAAGTCTCGTGCACGGGGAACGGAGGCTTCTGGTTGTTATCAATCAAGACGGGGATACGGCCATTGGGATTGAGCCGAAGGAACCACTCCTTCTTTTGCTCATTCGTCATGATGTTGATCAAGGTCTGCGTCCACTGCGTGCCGTAGGTCTCGGCCAGCTCCTCGAGAAAGATCTGAACCGCCTGGCCATTGGGCGTGCTCATGGTGATGAGATGGAGACCCTTGGCATTTTTGACCTCGTCGGGGGTCTCGGAAATGTAGAGCTTATTATCAGCCATGGTTGATGTTGGTGCTGATGCTGCAAAGGTTCTTCTGAATGATTGTTGCAGTGGTGTTGATAATGATGATGGAGAGCTGTAATGTCTAATAGAAGCAGGGGAGAATGATGAGAATTGTCTAGACAGATGGGAAGAGAACAGCAAGCTCTTAAATGTGTTGTTCTGGACTCTAGGAATTGAATTTGTCATTGCAGCAGCTGCAGCTCCAGCTCGCGCACCCATTGCCATTGCACCCCGCATATATAATGGCGTCAGAGGGAGGGTAAACTCAGAACGGAAGTGAGACGTGATGACGCTTCAGTTTAAGCGAATAGCGAGCGTAGGTTCACCTAGGTCAGTACTGGTTGGCCAGATTTTGCTTATAAGTGAAAAGAAAACTTGTAGCAACTGCTAAGTTCCATTCCGCATCTTGTTTAGTAATTATTGATCGATTTGATAGACTGACGTCGGATACTCGGAGCCGAGCGCATTTCCCACTATTTTGTCCAATTTCAAGCGTCCATCTCTCACCTCTCTTGCTATGTAAATGAGTACTTTCTTTATAATCGTAAATGTTTGGTTCAATTTATTGAGCCTGCACATATAAAACCTATTTAATCGACAAATATTGCATTCTTCATGTCGCCGTTCTTGTTCTAGGTACTATGATCCGTGAGATATTTGTAAGCGGGCTCACTTAGCTTGTTTGATTGGCGGCAGCATATGTCATCGTTGCGCGAAGGCCGAAGTGAGACGGAGATACATCTGGGTATCTCATCTGACAAATCAATTCTATAGCACTCCAAGACCAGGGATAATTTTCAAATTGTTGATGCCGCAAATATCATATGGCGCTGAACAGTTTACAATTTGAAGAGATCGACTTCTACAGCTGCCGATGATAGGAACTTCAGGTGACTACTACACTAACCTGGCTAGGTACTGGGTACAACAGCCAGGGTCGTACGCCGCTGCCGCAGTGCCATTTACTATTCACTAATGAAGGTACAGAGTACGCCAAACCCCCCACACACTATCCGACGCGCTCGCTGTTGACTCAACCCACAGCACACCTTGAAGTGAATGCTTCATGCCACCTTTTTACGACTGACCAATGTTGGGCGCAAAGAGCACAGCCGGCTGACCACTGGCGGCAGAGTAGGAGAAGACCGAGTACCTAGTAGTCTGGTGAGCTCGCCATCCTTTGACGCACGCGATGGGTAGGTAAATACTGACCAATTCTTGATAAAGGTGTCTCCGACAATGTAGAGGTCATCGATACCAGTAAGGTCGCCGCCAGAGAAACCGGCAATGCAGTAACCGCCGGCGTCGGGGGCGAGCTCGGACGCCTTTTGCCTGATCTCGGCGGCCAGGTCCGCGTTTCCGAGCGTTAGGTCGTCGACATCGACGCCGAGGCCGAGGGAGCCAAGCTTAAAGTCGAGCGGGTTGATGGCCAGGTCGACGCCGGCAAAGGTAATGCTGGGGATGTTGGTCGCGGCCGTGTTGCATGGGTCTGTTGAATAGAATCGCATTAGGTCCTATTTGCAAAGCAGATAACTGGACAGTCAATGTGTTGTTCAGCACTTACAGAGATAGATCTTCTGTCCCTCCAGTGTGAGTCCAAAACTGCCCTTGATCTCGGCAAACACGGCGGCAGCGGCAGCGGTGGGCGCAAGAAGGATCGTCGTGCCCGTGTCAATGGCCGCCTGTCCCTTGCTGTTGGCGACAGTGGTCCCGCCGACCACGACTCCGTCGAGATCAACCTGCCAGTAGGTCTGAGACGAGACGGGCACCGTAACAAAGTCGCCCGTGAACTTGGTGCTGTCGCGACCTCCGAGGGTCAGCTCCGAATCTTTCTGCGTGCCACCCGAGACGCGGCCGAGGTAGAAGCCAAACTCGTCCGTGTCCACGGCGCCCTGCGCGACCAGGTTCTCGAAAAAGGTGGTGCCATTGTCCTGAGCAATCGTGGAAAATGCCATGCCAGCTAGACCATCCGCGTCAATCTGGGTGAAGCCCGAGGCCGTGGTGACCGAGATGAGCGTCTGGTTCGTGGCGGTCAGACCGGCAATGGTGAACTCGTCAACGTAGTTCTCGCCCTCGGTCGCTCCCGATCCATACTGAATGCTAGTTGTAGTTCCCAGATCTGTACCGCCTTGGTCGTATTTTGTGCTGTGAACACAACCCTTGAGCCTCGTGCAAGAAGGACCGGGCACCCACACATCGGCGGAGCCAGTGTCAAAGATCACGTTAAAGTCTTGCCCGCCAATTCCTACGGATCCATAGTATGCAACGTCCTCACTTCCCAACTGAGTTTGATCCGTGATTGGCTCATTAGCCTGTCGCTTTGCCACACGCGCATCGAACATGGCGGCTTGCTTCTCGGCGACGGGCGCATAGTACGGTAGAGGCTGGAGGTTGTACTTGTGCAGAGTCTGGTTCAGAGAAGCAAAGATGCCGGCAATGTTGGCCTCGCCATTGTCTCGGGTCAGCGAGTATCGCTTTCCGGCAGAGACCTTGAGCGGATTGGAGGATGGCAGAGCCAGAGCTCCCGAAAGAAGGGACAGAGCCAAAACCGACTTCATCGCTCAAAAATCAAATAGGAGGGTCTCAATGAAGGGCTCGAAGCACGACGGGCTCGAAGTAAACCTCCACAATCAAGTCGTGCCAGGAAGTAGGGGCTTCTATAGTTTACATGATTAAAGGCAAGAGGGATTTTGTCATTGACTCCATCTCGGCTGACGCGGGCCAGTAACTGAGTATAGGAGGTTTGTCGATTGATGTTGCATTTGTCCTGGGGCCATGCTGGACCTACTGAAGCCGATGAGCCAGGACGGAACGTCGCCAATGGATACTCGGTATACAGCTTCCAACCTGATGTGCATTTGTGGTTCCTATGTGACCCAATAAAGTAGGTTACGAAACAAATTGTACGGAGAATTTAATTTGGTTTCCAGACACCTTTGAACACGCGAGTGACTGATACTCTTGATTCGTCCCTGTACCGCTCCCAGCCGACATGGTTGCCCCATCCAGGGGTGGACGGTGGCCCAATAATCGCGACCTTCTCAATCCGGCAGTCGACTGTGACATGTGGACGACGATCTGCCCAAGCTTTCCAAGACAAAAGCTTGAAAACATATTTAATAAGGGAAGCGATTCTTGGCAATTAATACAGCATTGGCAACTCATAGAAGTCGACTACAGATTGGTAGTCAGAATCGAGATTCTTCTAGAGACGACCGAGTCACTGCATCTGGACGTCAAATCTTCAATAAGTTCGCGTTCCGCTTGATAGGTAAGACAAGACTCGGTCGTGTTTAGCAGCTGTTGCACTTTCGACTTCTATTTTTTTTTTTCGCTCCATGTTCGATGCTACAGTCAAATCGCTTAACGTTGCGATCTTCATAGTGTTGAGGCGAACCGCTTTCACAAAGGTGTTGTTTATTTCCTAGGCGCCTCTGTTGAAGATAGAATATAACGGGTGCGAGCATTTCCCGCAATTCTCAAAGAGAGAGACTGCATTTTACCGACAGCAAAATGCCACGCTCGGCAAGCTGCTCGGCCCTGCGCGGTGGCGGGTCAGGCTGGCTCGGAGCATAGTCTTCCACTTTGGGTGTCCTCCCGTTGCGCCGTACTCCAAGACTTGTTCGGCTTCGGCGATAGTCTGCCCTGATCTCGGGGAAGCTTTTTGATCGCCAGGCGTTGGCAGTATACCTGTCATATACTCCTGGTAATAGCACTTGGTGAGAGACCTGACTGTGATTGTTTCACGAAGTAGTCAAGGCTCTGGTGCAAATCACGTTCACGGAATTCCGTCACCAACGCAGTAGCGGCTAGCAAATCTTACATCCATAAAAGGTTATATTGTCTTCGTTCTTTCTGTACGCCGTTTGGCATGAAGTTGAGTTGCCTCTTCTCCTGGTACAAGAGAACAAAGGGGTTCCTAAGTTCTTGGCAGGAAGAAGTGCGCGCGTTCATCTATGTATGAGTCGGATGGTACTGGTCAATAGAAGATCAAAATCTCCTAGGAAGCTCGCTGGTTTCCTTGGTTGGCTGGCGCCTCCGACTGAGATGACTCCTGTCCGTTGCTTTCCCTCCACCACATTTTCAGGACCTGGACCCTGCCGTCCGGCCAAGCTAGGGCGACTACGTCTCCCCCGATGATCAGCCTACCAGAAAGTTAGCTTGATGATTGCCAAAGTAATTTGATTGCAAAGTGTGCCCTTACTCTTCAGGGAGAGCTTGTTCTTCTGTGGGTTTCACGGCTTCAGCGCATGAAAAGCATAACTCGTGGTCCGAGGCCGAGTCGGTAATGGTGATCGCGCGCCCGCACGAGTTCCGACCTCGCTCCTCGCAGTCTTGACACGGGAAGTATCCTACACTGACACCCTTCTCACCGCACCGACTGCAAGTGCTTTCCATCTGGCGCGTGAAGCAGGGGTGTGGTCGGGTAGGCGGTGGGTCACCGGGGCGGCGGTCAGAAACATCATTGTTGCCAGTGTGGCTTTGGTCGTTGCCGCTTCCTTCAGTTTCGCTCATCTTGACAGGCTTTTCATCCTCTGGTCCGCTCATCTTAATGGTCATGTCTCAAGAGTATGGCAACAAGCTCGTGGGTCAATGGTTGGCACTCGTAGGATAAAATAGTAGCTACAAAGGTGTAAGAATTCAGACAGTGTGATACTTGTGTGAAGATAAATTTCTCACATATGCCCTGACAGATACGACTTTTATAGTGCTTTCGAGATATAGAATTGCAATTCACCATGCGGTGGATTGAGGTTATGGAGATTTAATCATTCCCCACTCATTTATTATTCACAATGTAGTCGTAAGAAAATTCACTCACAAACACAGTCATTGCTATGATTCACGTTGGCTTCTGAGGAATTAAATATACACTGTATGTTTATTCGAATCATTAAATGCACAGAGCATATGATCTAGTGACCGTCACTGAATATGTAGTTGCACGCTGGTGGGCCGTCTATAAGCCAGAGCTATACTGGGCCAAGGTCATGATGATAGTTGAAGTCGACCAGACCTTCGAAGTACTTGCATAATATTTGCACATATTACATACGTACAACCTCGCTGTGATTTCACAGTCAAACAGGATCATATTTATTCTAGTCACTAATTACTATTCGTGCGGTTGCTTGACGTAAATGCCATTGATGTATCTAGCGCGTATCTGCCCAACACTTGCGACGATGCCGAAAATGATGCATCTTTCTGTATACGCAGGGCTCTTCTGTTCCATGAAAGCGATCTTAGCACGCAGTTACATCTGACTACCCTTTGAGGCTTTATCACAGCAAGTCCAGCTGTGTTCTTTAGTTACATGGCCTCGCCTCATCACATCATTGCTGGAAAGGCAATTTTCTCAAGGTTTCCAACGATTGATCATCTGGATCTTGTTGCGCCAGATTTGTGTACTCAAGGCTTTCCAAATAGGCATCCTACCACGATATCAACTTTGTGTCGCAAATAATAATCATAGACACGAACCCCGTACCTCGGTACAGAGGCCTTTCTTCCGGTGCCTCGTGAATCTTCGCACGATGTGCATAACTCATGGCCAGATCCCAAGTAACTGACGGTGATTGCCCTCCCGCAGGTGTTGTATTTCGGCCCCTTGCAGCCTTTGCATATCGGTATGCACTCTGTTCTTACACCCTCGACCCGGCATCGGCTGCAGATGAACTCGGTTTTACGCTCGTAGCAATGCGGAGGAGGTGCGGTCATTGCATTGCTGTCATGACGATACAGAACGTTGTCGGCACTACTGCCTTCTGTTCCGCTCATCTTGACGCTGAGTGGGTACGAAGCTTGCTTTGCAATCTCTGGCGCTCAAAGATATCTACAGTTACAGTAGACGAACACCACAGTCGCATGTAGTTTAAATAGTTGCAGTCTCCATTCGTTTAGAATTAACCATTTTTATAATCTCTTTCTTTCCCTGGCGAGATGGACAACAATACTTTACTTATTCACTTTCACCGAGCATTCATGATTCACAATGTACATTTGAGTAGAACAATTGCATTACAGTTGCGGTCCATTCAATCGTAGCTCCCTCAATGGTCTTGAACGTTTCATTCAGTAGCTAGCTAGTACTCTCGTGGATCATTCTTGTACAGGTTTTGAGTGGCTTCCCTGGTCGGTAGTTACAATAATGTTGCAAAGTCATCAAGGCATTGAATGGTCGTAAATAAATTTACTTGCCGACTTGCTGTAAATATGCCTTTTTGCACAAAGAAACATGTCGGCGAATGAGGAAGAAATACTATATTGCTAATTGTAATATAATCTATAAGATAACCTTTTACCCCGTCTGCAGCGCGGGCAGCGGAGCTTACTGGTCGTTATAGACTTTGAAGCGGAGCTTGGCTGCACTACTAGTTACGCCTTTGCAACGACCGGGCGGCTTCGGCTTCGGCATGGTGGGTCTGGCTTGCATTGCAACTGCCAGAATAGCCTCAAAGACAGGACCGTCCCAAAGTCACATAAAATCCAAGAGACTCCTAAACATAACACACTAGAACGAGTTACGATTTTCACCGTCGTTGGTAGACTCGCGTCAAGCACTGAACTTTTTGATCCGACCCCGCTCATCCAGGTGGCGCTCTCCCACACATTCAAAATGCCCGCTCGCTTGCCGGTCTTTGAGGTGGAACAATGGATGGACGCGTACGAAACGACTCCTGGGGTCCTCAATATTGCAGAGACATGCTGCGCGTCAGTATCTATCGATGACCTGCGGGCCCTCAGCAAAAGCAATGCAGCACCTTCACCAATTGATCTGTCAAAGAAAATGACATACGGATCCATCCTCGGTTCATCAGAGCTTCGTCAGAACATTACAGACCTCTACAAAGAGGACTGTGGTGCTGAACCGCTGTCATCGTCATCAGTGATTGTGACAAATGGCGCAATTGCGGCAAACCACCTGGTGTTCTATAGTCTTGTTGGTCAAGGTGACCACGTCATTACAGTATTTCCAACATACCAGCAACTTTACTCTGTACCAGAAAGCTTGGGCGCCGAAGTCTCGCTGTGGGAATTGAAGGCCGAACATGGTTTCGTACCTGACGTGGCGGAGTTAGAACGCCTGATTAAGAAAAACACAATGGTAAGGTCTCGTTGCTCATGCAGTTCAAGGTCGTCCATTAATGAGCAATAGATGATTGTAATCAACAACCCAAACAATCCTACCGGGGCGACGATACCGACAAAAACCCTCAAGCAGATTGTTGAGGTGGCACGCAGGCACAATGTTATCCTCTTTGCAGACGAGGTGTACAGGCCACTCTACCAGGGACTGGAGCAAGACGCGGCCCCGCCTTCGGTATTGTCTCTCGGCTGGCAAAAGACGGTCGTGACTTCGTCCATGTCCAAGGCGTGGGCTCTGGCAGGTATTCGCGTCGGTTGGATTGCATCACGGGATGCGTCGATTATTGAAAAGGTCGCCATTGCGCGGGATTATACCACAATCAGTGTCTCTCAACTAGATGACCAGGTGGCCACTTATGCCCTCAGCGACGAAGTACGGCCTCATTTGATCCAAAGGAACATGGAGCTGGCCAAGAAGAACCTCGCACTGCTTGATGAGTTTGTGCGCAACCACTCAGACTATGTCTCCTGGATAAAGCCGAATGCTGCAACGGTCGCTTTTGTTCAGTTCAAGAAAGGAGGTCAGCCGATTAACGACGAGCAGTTTTGCTTGGACCTGCTCAAGAAAACAAAAGTCATGGTCTTGCCAGGATGCAAATGTTTTGGTCATGGCAATGCGTTCAAGGGCTATGTTCGGATTGGGTATGTCTCGGAGACGGAAGTGCTGAGGGAGGCACTGGAGCAACTGAGCGCGTACGTCAAGGAAAATCTCGCATAATTGAGTATATTGGCAGTCGGGATAATGTAGACCCAAATGCAGACCAAACGGCGAACAAATACAACATACGTACATGCAAACCCCCTAACACGGAATTAGGTGGTATATTCAAGACCACTACCAGACTACCGGGATTTGAAAACGGTGAATAAAATTATACCAAAAGCCAGTCGCCTTGTGGATCCGCTCCCTTGGGACCGGGACCAAACGGTTCGGGATTTCCACTGCTGCCATGAATCGGCAGATACCGATCGTACGACCCAGACCATAATGGCACAACCCGGACCCACACAACGGTCAGCATGCACCCAATGCGTTCCTGAGAAATCCGACGAAACACACCACTTGTAATTCAAATTCGCGTAAAACGCTGTCATGCACGTGGCCATTGCCCGGGTTTTGTTGGTACTACGTACATACCAAATTCTACCGTTTGCGGCTCAGCTGTCATATTCCTAGTTGCGCCGACAGCCTGCCTGCCTTGTCCGCTTGAAGGACTCCAGGGCTGACTGAGGCTGTCATTTGCTGCCCCAGTCCCCCGGGATTCGAATGGCCTGACTCTAAGGCCATACTCTCAAAATATCTCCTGATGCGCTCTATACCCTACGTGGAGTCAGACAGACGGGCAGTGAAGAAGAGTTTGCGCAGACAGCCGTGGCCGCCGGAGACCGCGCCGCTGTGGTAAGTATAAGATGTCTCGTAGATGTGATGCTGAACTTTGTTGTTTGGCCTTTGTACTATCATCAGCAGCATCAAACATCTCCATTCAGTGTTATACTTGTCTGTACATACAGCGCAACTCCTCTCCTCTCCTCAGCTGTACATAACAAAATCTCCTCTCGATCATACGATTGTAACAAGTCGAAATCTTTTCAAATCCAAGAAAACAAAAAACCAAAACCCAAATTCATCAAATCAAACCCCTTTCCATAAAATGTCGGCACCACTTTCCCGCGCAGCCGGCCAGGTCATGGCAAAGAGACTGTTCTCCTCCACGACCCGTGTGAACTCGGTCCACGCGAGCGCCTCCCAGGAGCTGCGGGCTCTGTTCAAGAAGAGCACGACCGAGTCGCAACCCACCGACTGGGGCAGACTCATCCGAACCCGTGCCACCAACATTGTCCTGTAAGTTGTTCTCATGAAGGGAAGTCCTAAATGGTCAAAGAAATATACTAACTGGATATTTAAAGCTACACTGGTAGCATGGGCGCTGTACTATTCTGGCCAATCGGTGCCGCATGGGTCATGGATGGCAGAATGTGAGGTGACCTCTTAACTGAGAGCAACACCTGTACGAATTGGTGATTTTTAACTTGCATAAGGAACGGCGCTTGGGGATAATATTTTATTTACTAGATACCTGCCAACTTGGCTCTTCTTTGTTCTGGCAGAATACAGATTAAAGAGGAAGAAGGACTCGTAGAAATATGGATAGACAGACATAGAGGCCGTCTTGGCCCTGCGATAATCACGAATACCCTTAATCTGAATCCTCTCTTGCATTCGAGACCTTATTGCGCATTTTATTATTTTTGGTCAAATCATGAAGAAGCGCTTGAAATCCATATTTTCGTTGCGTTGGAACATATATCCTGTTTTGTACGGTTGCGAAGGATGCTAGGATTGGAGGCGTGTGGATCCATACATCTTTATGATGACAGCGAAACCGAAGGTCATATGGAAATACAACGATACGACACATGGTGCATTTTCACGATTTTATAACATGTACAAGATATTGAGGATCAATATAAACCAGTGGAAACCTAAATATTGCAAATACTTATTCGCTCCGTTATACGATCAGATGCCAGATCAGAACGTGTCAGCGAACCCTATCTGTACTTTAAATGACATCATCGGAACCGTGCCGAAAGCCATGCTCGCTGTATGCGCACAACTTTTGTATGACTGTTGGCGGCGATTCTATTGTAAAGGACTGAGAGGTATGGTTGCACACAAGATCGTGTCACCATTCATCTGCCTAATCTCGTTCGTTACACGGTTTGAAATAGCCGTGACCTATTCGACAGTAGCTCAACAGTCGAGGGACTTATGTATTGGTCGAGTTACAGGTGTGGCGTTGGGGGACACGCCAAGCGACGTGCGCATCATCCATCTCGCCCAGCAGTGCCACAAGCGCCAGGCGCTCGTCGACTCGGGCGCAGTTGTCCGAACTTCCTCTGGCTCCTCCTTGTAATTGACAGATATCCACTGCCCCATCAACCTTGAATCTGGGGAAAGAGATATACCAGTCATTCATCAAGTCAGTCGATCAGTATCATTACATCTTTTTACAATACATACCTACTTTATCAAGTAAAGACAAGAAGAAGAAAAGACGGTGTCTCAGAGCTTAAAGCTGCTGTCCCCCCCTGGTTGTTGAAAGGCTGGGGCATCTCCTCCGAACCTAGCGTTGCCCGCAGTGACGCCAAGCCCAACCAAACGCGATTCAAGGTAGCTTAGCTCCAGTCCCAGTCGTTGCAGCTCGTGGCCGCCTGTGGGGAACGTCTCTACCGCCTATCGTATCGCCCGCCACATACATACATACCTGCAGCGCAGCACATGGGCATCGCTATCGTCCTTGTTTCCCATCAACACATTCCTTTCGCATCAAACACTGGGAGCTCAACATGGCGAGGCTGAAGATGTCTCCCTCGGGCCTGGGGCTGTTGGCCCTGGGCGCGCTCTCTTTATCGTCAACAGCACTTGTCTCGGCGCAGAAGAACTACACCCAGGAGGATATGCTGCGGGCACAGCTCATGCTTCTCACTGGTCGACCCGATGATTGCCCACCTTGGTGAGTGATTTCGCTACAGCTTCCATGCCGCCCAGACAGCCACCTACAAGCTGGCATATCTTGTTTCTCTATGATCGCATACTGACATGTGTCGCTCAACAGTTTCAACTGTCTTCTTCCCGCCTATACTTGCGGACAATTCTCCGAGTGTAACGAATACAATGGAAAGTGCGAATGTCCTGCCGGTTTCGGAGGCGACGATTGCTTGGATCCCAGTATGCAAACTCTCCTTTGCTCCGCATTAGACAACGCGCCGACGATTCTGACTGTATTATAGCTTGTGGCTCGCTTTCCCGCGGCAAAGACCGCCCAATCAGACAAGGCGACTCCTGCGACTGCGACGATGGCTGGACCGGCATCAACTGTAACGTCTGTACCGAGAACAAGGCCTGTGACGCGCTGATGGAGACGGGTGCCGATGGCGTGTGTTACGCGAATGGCGAAGTTGTCAAGCAGAACCACCAAATGTGCGATGTCACCAACGATAAGATTCTGTCCATGCTCGACGGCAAGATTCCCCAAGCAACATTCAGCTGTCAGAAGGAAACTGGAATCTGCGACTTCCAGTTCTGGATTGACCGTCTTGAATCATTCTACTGCCATCTCGAGGACTGCGAGTCTAGCGCCGAAATCGATTCCGATAAGAACAGCACATACTACAAGTGCCCGACGGTTGCTTGTTCGTGTATCCCCGATCGCATGCTGTGCGGTGAAGATGGATCCATTGATTTGACCGACTTCTTGGCCGAGGGTATCACGGGACCAGCTCAGTTTGAATGTCTTCAAGAAGGAGGTGGTATCAACAGATGCAAATTCAGGGAACCAGAACTCGACGGCATGGTCAAGGCAATCTTTGGCGACCCAAGTATCGAGCTCAGCTGCCGTGCTGGAGAATGTTTGTATGCGACTGAGATTCCTGGCTACGTCAAACCCATCAAGCCGATCAATACGCCTCTTATCGCCGGTGTGATTGCGGGTTGTTCACTGTTTCTTGTTGCCGTGGGTCTTCTGGTCTGGTATCTGTCCCGACGATCCAGTCAGTACCAGGCGATTTCTCTGGAGGACTCCGATGACGAGACTGGAAAGCTCATGGCCGACCACAAGCCCGCCTCTCTGTACTTTTCCGAAGTCGCATACGATCTGAATGGCAAGCGCATTCTTCACGACGTTCAGGGTATGGCGCACCCAGGCGAAATCATGGCTATTATGGGCGCCTCGGGTGCTGGCAAGACCACATTCTTGGATATCCTTGCTAGGAAGAACAAGCGTGGTACTGTTTCTGGCAACTTCTACGTCAATGGCGAAAAGGTCGATGATGCTCAGTACAAGAACGTTGTCGGTTTTGTCGACCAAGAGGATACCATGCTTCCGACTTTGACCGTCCACGAAACCATTCTCAACTCTGCCTTGCTGCGACTTCCTAGGGCCATGAGCCGTGGCTGGAAGGAGCAGAGAGTGCATGAAGTCGAGAAACAGCTTGGTATTTACCACATTCGTGATTCCCTGATTGGCTCCGAGGAAGGAAAGGGTCGAGGCATTTCCGGTGGAGAGAAGCGCCGTGTCGGTATCGCCTGTGAACTTGTCACCAGTCCTTCCATTCTTTTCCTCGATGAGCCGACCAGTGGTCTGGATGCATACAATGCCTTTAACGTTATTGAGTGCTTGGTCACCCTTGCCAAGACGTACAAGAGAACCGTCATCTTCACAATCCATCAACCCCGATCCAATATTGTCGCTCTTTTCGACCGCCTCTTGTTGCTCGCACAGGGCAAGACCGTTTACTCCGGACCATTTGCTAGCTGCCAGGACTATTTCGACCGCATTGGCTACTCCTGCCCGCCGGGTTTCAACATTGCTGATTATATCGTCGATCTCACAATGCACGCGGGTGCTATTGAGCCCTACGACGATGGAGGTCTCAATGCTGATGCTGCTAGTGTTGGCCCTAGCAGCACCACTGCTGTCAAGTCAGTTGCTAGTATCTCTGGTAACAGCACCAACGAGGATAACGAGCCTTCATCTAGCCGACCCAGACCAAAGCGCAAGGACTCTGTCAGAGCACGCCAGGAACGGGAACTCTTTACTCGCCGACGCAGCACTGTCAACACCGTCGACACTGCTGCATCTTCAGATATTGATGATGAGCTTGGAGCATACAAGCTGCACAAGCAGAACCCACCTCCCCACATCAACATTGAGGAAGCCCATGATCTGCCTCCATCTGTCAACGGTAGCACAAACCTCGAGGCACTGCACCAAGCGTACATGGAGTCTGACATTGCTGGCGATACTCATGACGAAATCCAGCAAGCTTGTGAAATGGCTCGAAATGCGAATGGTCAGAATGGATATAGCCCAGAGGGCCCGAACGTCTACACTGGTGGTATCGGTAAGGGCTATGCTCGTGTCAGCTATGCTCGCCAGTTCATCATTCTGTCCGGCCGTACCTGGAAGAACTTGTACCGAAACCCTATGCTGATGCTGACGCATTACGCCATTGCCATTGTTCTGGCTGTTCTCTCGGGTTACCTCTTCTTTCACCTCACTGATGATATTCCCGGCTTTCAAAACCGTTTGGGTTTGTTCTTCTTCCTACTCGCCCTCTTTGGTTTCAGTACCCTTACCAGTCTGAATGTTTTCTCGGCTGAGCGCTTGCTGTTTGTCCGCGAACGCGCCAATGGCTACTACTCGCCTTTCACATACTTTGCGGCCAAGGTTTTGTTCGATATCGTACCACTTCGAATCATTCCTCCGATCATCATGGGTATCATCATTTACCCAATGACTGGTCTCATCCCGGATGCGCCTCACTTCTTTACCTTTATGCTCGTATTGGTCCTTTTCAACTTGGCTGCTGCAGCAATCTGCTTGTTCATCGGTATTGTCTGCAAGGACGCCAGCGTTGCCAATTTGATTGGCTCGCTGGTCATGTTGTTCTCGCTGCTGTTTGCTGGCTTGTTGCTCAACCATGATGCAATTCCCCACACCGCTCAGTGGTTGCAGGCCTTGTCCATCTTCCACTACGGCTTCGAGTCCTTGATCGTCAACGAGGTTCTCAAGCTTGAGCTTGTCGACAAGAAGTATGGTCTTGATATTCGGGTCCCCGGTGCCACGATTTTGTCCAGCTTCGGTTTCGACAATGGCGCACTGTGGATGGACGTCATGAACCTCGGCATCTTTGCCGCAGTGTTCGTTGTGCTTGCCTACGCAGCAATGCATTTCCTGCTTGTTGAGAGGAGGTAGTACAACATTCCTGGAGGGGATTTTACATCAATAGAAATGACATGTAGGATAGAACAGTGATTGGAACACGACAGATGGCCAGTAGTATGTTGAGAGGGAGCAGAGTTTTCTTTTGTTTAAATTGTAGGTATGCATCACTTCCGCCGCAGAGCCTCATTTCTTAGGACGGCATCATTGAGCATTATGGCGTTAAAGGGGACTTTTCATAGTTAGCATATAAAGGATACATCAAAGGGTCATTCCTGACTATTGCTCTTCGATACCTCTTTGCCTGATTCCTCGATGAGACATATCATGAGATCATGCTGGCAATACCTTCGCTCCTGAACAAGAGCAACCAGCATATTGAGCCAGCTCCTCTCTGCTGAGCACAGGTTATCACAGGATAATGTAGTTGAGCGAGCAAAATTGTAGCAAAAAAAAAAAAAAAAGACCAAAATATTTACTATGTACAATACAGTACAACTCTGCCAGGCTACGCAAGAGTCAAGTCAGAGACTCCTTTTCGAGGTGTGATTGTGAATCCCTCGTTCCGATGTGAGGCGTCAAGTATGGTTATCGTACAGCTTGGATTGTCGGTTCATCTTATTTTCCCTTCCAATCCTTCCTCATATCTCTTCTAGGCGTTACATCCTCTTCTACAGCACGTCATTCTCGCGAAGTGCTTCTCTTTTTTCAGAATCCATGGTCCTTGCAGGCTTGAAACATGTCAGAACGGATTATGTGTTTCCACTCGACTTTCGATTCAAGTACTCTCCCTCACATGGGATCCACTATCTATGCATCGTTCATGGGACCACCAGTCAGCTCCTCGGCAACCTTGGTCTGGCGCTTGCTGGTCCGGCTTCCCTCGTCCTGCATCGAGGCCAGGACGCGGCTGTCCTGCCGCGAGACGTCGGCAATCATCTCCCGCACGGTGGTGGGGCTGCCCCAGAGGTCCCAGGCGTTGGTGGGCGTGGTGCCCGTGGCGGTGCTGCCGCTGGTGAAGGTGTCGGGGCGGAAGAGGCGGTCGACCTCGTCCTGAAGGGACCTCTCGTCGACGATGAAGGAGCGGGCCGACATGTAGAGCTTCTGGAGGGCGTCCTTGCGGTCCTCGCTCCGGCGGGCGGCGAGGGCCTCGGTGCGGGCCTTGGCCTCGAGGGCGTGCTCGAAGCGCAGGGGGTCGAGGGGCACGTCGGTCTGCAGGACCGAGGCCGGGATGGTGGTCTCGGTGAAGCGCTCGTCGGCGCGCTGCGGCGCCTTCATGGCGTGCAGGTT